>CM033639.1:28060526-28148579 GCA_019453435.1 Rhinogobius similis | reverse complement strand
TTAGAACTCAGCACCACACTTCCTGTCATTTTAAACTTTTTAATTTTCAAATTTTCTCTTCACAAACTGCTACTTCACAAAATGTCAACTGACGATATTTATAATATTTAACACTCCCACCAAAACTAAGTCAGTATTAGAGAAAAAACGAGAAACCTGTCAAAAAAAGTGCCTCAAGCCCAAGTAATGAACCTCTGCCTTACACTGCACCATATATTGTTAAAAACCAATTGGAATACATGACTGGACTAACTTTAAAACATCTTTACGTAGATATTAGCAGCCAACATACTTCTCCCAGCACAAACTGCTCCAATCACATCTGCACATTACACAATCTCAAACATCCCTTATCCCCTCATAAGTGGACATTACACTGTGACAGTGTTCTCAGACTAGTGGCTCCGCAGATTCTACAGAGATATCAAGGGTGCATTAAAACCAACAAACAAGTGCACTGTACAAAGCCTGAGAGCACATTTACAGGCGTATGGTGGCCTTATGGAAGTCTCCCGGCCTCCTACCGGAGTTGCATCGGGACCAAACCAAGTTCGAAGCGAGGTGAATTAAGTCGATATTGGTGCGGTTGTTGTGGCCGGAGGGGTTCGAAATCCCTCTCCTCGAGTAGTTTAGCAAGCCATGATAATCGACAGAAAGCCCGGGGCCATCGTGGGTATCTCGGGTTCTGCTCCAGCCGAAAATGGGAGGTCAGAAAATAAAGTCCTAGTTGATTTTTTTGTTTAAAAGAAGTTACTATAGTATGTAGCTTCGAATATGCATGCAAATATGATAAAATGCCTCGTTGTAAGTGGTTAGAAGTGGATTATGTGGGTATCATATTTTTAAATTGTTGTTTCGTCAGCAAAATCATAGTTTTGATTCAACAAATGTTTATTTCTTTGTCTCATAATATTATAGATAATTTTTATTGTAGATTAGAAAAAGTCATTTCTAATGGGATACATATTATGCAAAAATGTAACATTTTTTTTTTAGCTTTTGATAAATGTTCTAAAGCATTGTTCGCCAGTGGAAAAATACACCTGGAGTTGTATTTTAGCTTCGCTTACAAGTGCCTCTTTCTTATTATTTCTGTTTACAAGGTCCTCTCTGTCTCAGCATGCTTGGTCTCCAAATTTCAGGATTTGTCACGTTAAAGTGAATCCAAGGAAAATTAAAAGCTGGTGCAGCGGCGATAGGTGGCCCTCTGCCTCGCGGCACAATAGCTGCCTCGAGTACTCAATACTGGTTTCACTTTAACAATAATAAGCACGCTTTTTATAAATAGACTTTCCCAACAAGGCATCAAAAAAGGCATTAAAGCCATTGAATAAATGTACACAAAAAAGGCCTTAAAATGGGAATAAAAGGCATTAAATTCGTAGTCCCTAGCAGGCATTTCAATCTAAAACTATTTGACAGGAAAAGTGTATCAATTAGAACAATAAATTATTAGCACAGAAATAAGAGCAAAACATGATCGAAGTCTGTGTCTCAGAATCAGAAGTGAGTCCTTACGAATGCGGTAGTTTTACTGTGAAATTGGATTGAAACTGGATTTGCTTTAATCTAGATATTAAAAAGCTTTGACTCAAATCATCTAAAAAGTAAAAGACTGGGTCTCTAAAATGGTTTAAATTTCATGCAAATTAGCTTTTTGAATATTACAAAGTAGCTTTATTATATTCTGGCTCATTCTGCTGCCAATGGAATGATTGGACATTGTTTCCTCCTTAAGAAGAGCAGTCTTGGATGCCTCAGAACTGAAAAAATTACCGCCCATCTCAAATCTGCCATTTTTAGATAACTTCTATTTGATGTTTACCGGTCAGGTTTCTTAGACTCATCACAGCACTGAGACTGCTCTTATCAAGGTGACAAATGACATCCGCCTGAACACTGACGCCGGGCAAAGCCTCAGTCTTAATTCCTGTTAGATCTTGAGCCGCTGCTTTTGACACTGTCCATCATGGGATCTGGGTGGGCATCACTGGCACCTAAATTGGGCTTGGGAAGTCCTATCTGGAAGACAGGAAGTACTTCTTGTTGAGATCTGGATCTCAGTGGGGTGCCCCAAGGGTCACTCCTGAGACCCCTTCTGTTCAATCCTCTACATGCTGGGTCCCTTTAGGTCAGTTAATACTCAGCACAAATGTGTCTTATCACAACTACGCAGATCGCACACTCAAATCTATAAAGTCTCACTGACGGCAGGTGAATATGGACCAGTGGATCTCATCTTCTGTCACTGTGTAACATCCAACAGATCAGCGTGTGGATGCAAAAAACAATTTTCTTCAGCTAAACTCAGACAAGACTGAAATCATCGTCTTTGGGCCGCAGAAACAGAGAGAAAGTGTCAAAGCAGTCACCTCCAGTCTCTGCTCTAAAACCGACAAATCAAGTTAGAAATCTGGGGGTATTAATGGACTCCAGACCTGAACTTTAACAGCCACATCAAATCAATAACATCAACAGCCTTTACCACTCTAAAAACATTGCCAAAATTAAAGGGTATAGCCGTCTAAACCATAGACCGTACATATCACTGGACTGCCTTAGCCCGCCAGCCAGCCGCGTTCCAAATAGGAAGCAGCTATGGAGGCTCCTGCTGCCATTCACTTTCTATTGGGACACTGGTGCCCTTTACTCTTGTAACTGTTTTCGGCCAAACTCACCATCTGGTACTTCAAAATATCAGTTTTGACACATCTTTTACATGGATCCCCTGGTGTTTTTTTCTCGTTGGTTGTTCATAAATCAAGTTATTAGCACAATAACTGACCAGTCAGGTGCTTCCTTTTCCAGGGGCCGCTTTCGTTCGTGTTAGCAACAGGTTTGATTTGACAGCTAGCGCCGCACGGGTGCCGCCGTCTCCTCCCGCTGATGGGCGGAAACAGTTAGCAACCTCGCTTCCTGATTGGTCCGTGTGGTTGCCAATGAGATACGCACTCGGATTTCCAAATATGGAGTCTGGCCTCCACTTCGGTCACGCAATATTTGCTAGCCACGATTGGTTTCATTTGGCTGAAAGCCAAACTCTATGGGTGACGCCACATCTCTCCCACAGTCCATCGAAATGTGGCCAGTCTATGGTCTAAACTTGAGACTCTTGGCAGAGACTCATCCATGCTTTTGTCTCCAGTAGGTCAGACCTCCCTGTAACGGGGCTGCTCACTGGCCTCTCCAAACAACTGCAGTTCATCCAGAACCTGCTGCTCGGGTCCTGACTAGGAACCAGGAAGCTATTTGAGCACATTAGTCTGTGCTCGGCCATGGTCCTCTGCACTGGCCCCCTGGCCGTGAGAGAGAGGAAGTACGAGCACATTAGCTTTGTGCTCAGGTCTCGCACTGCAGACCCTCTGGCTGAGAGAGAGGAAGTACGAGCAACATTAGTCTGTGCCTCAGGTCTCTGCACCTGCCCCTCTGGCTGAGAGGAGGAAGTACATTTGAGCACATTAGTCTGTGCTCAGGTCTCTGCACACCCCCTGTGGCTGAGAGAGGCAAAGTACGATCACATTAGTCTGTGCTCAGGCACCCCTGGCTTCAGACTCCAGAGTAATAGAGTTTAAAGCAGCTCTGCTTGTGTTCAAGCTCCTCTCCAAGCACCAAAGAACATCTGGACATGTGGAGTGCCACATGAACCATCTCCTGAGGACCTCAGGGACCGCCTCCTGCTGGTGCCAGGAGTCAGGACTAAACATGGACCGTGGCCTCCTGCTGGTGCCAGAGTCAGGACTCAAACGATGGACCGCCTCCTGCTGGTGCCAGAGTCAGGACTAAACGTGGACCGCCTCCTGGGCTGGGTGCCAGAGTCAGGACTAAACGCGGACCGGCTCTCCTGCTGGTGCCAGGAGTCAGGGACTAAACGTGGACCGCCTCCTGCTGGTGCCAGAGTCAGGACTAAACGTCGGACCGGCCTCCTGCTGGGTGCCAGAGTCAGGACTAAACATGGACCGGCCTCCTGCTGGTGCCAGAGTCAGGACTAAACATGGACCGGCCTCCTGCTGGTGCTGCCAGAGTCAGGACTAAACATGGACCGCCTCCTGCTGGTGCCAGAGTCAGGACTAAACATGGACCGCCTCCTGCTGGTGCCAGACTCAGGACTAAACATGGACCGGCCTCCTGCTGGTGCCAGAGTCAGGACTAAACATGGACCGCCTCCTGCTGGTGCTAGAGTCAGACTAAACATGGACCGCCTCCTGCTGGTGCCAGAGTCAGGACTAAACATGGACCGGCCTCCTGCTGGTGCCAGAGTCAGTCATTGAAGACTTTTCGTGCATGTACACTGGGTCAAAAAGGGCCGCGAAGAGTAAGAAAACGGACTAAATAATAAGCAAGAAACCAGCGAACACAATGTCCTCGCCAGTTTACTGGCTCGGCCAAAGATCCAATCAACAAACCGTGCTCATTACAATTTTGTGTTTACATTAGCGAACTGCCTATGTTGCTAAAAAGGCTTTCTTTTTTAATGGTCATTCCCAATGTTGTCAGTGTATGATTCAGTTTACGCTCACTAAATTCACCTACAAGGGAAAAAACATTAAAACATAAGGATGCCTAGTATTTCAGCATTATATTGTAGATTTATATAATACAGTCTATAATTTAGACATTTAAATAATAAACTATTTGCAATTGGCGTGCCTAAATATTTTCTATTTATTTATTTTTATTTTTTTCAATCATCAAAATTAGCAATACAACATTCGACGCAGAATGACAAGTGCCAAAAAAACCACAACTAAGCAGCACCATGAACAATAAAAATAAAATATGAACATACATTTTCATACAAGAGGACATTCATTTAGATACATGGACATTTTTTCTGTCAATGGCCGCCTAAATATTAACTACGACCCTGCTTCTTACCATCACTGCTGTCAACTTATATCAAGATTAAAGGTGCACTGTGTAACTTTACTGCTGGGTACACCACCTGCTTGTCACCACAGAGATGTCATTGTTTATTCTACATGGCATTATCTCCATGATTTTTTTTTCTACCGCTTTGTTCCTCAAGTAGGGGTCGCTGGTGACTGGAGCCTGTCCCAGTGACTTTGGGCCTTAGGACAGTGGACAACTCATCACAGCAAACACAGAGACAAGGACAGACAACCATTGACTCTCACATTCATTCACTTTCGGGACAATCTAGAGTTGTCAATTAACCTACACAGTCATGTGTTTGGACAGTGGGAGGAGCCAGAGAACCAGGAGAGAACCCACGGTAACACGGGGAGGACATGCAGACTCCACCCAGAGAGATCATGTGATGTTGGGGTGGTCCGGGATTCGAACCCACGATGTTGGGGTGGTCCGGGATTCGAACCCACGATGTTGGGGTGGTCCGGGATTCGAAACCACGATGTTGGGGTGGTCCGGGATTCGAAACCACGATGTTGGGGTGGTCCGGGATTCGAAACCACGATGTTGGGGTGGTCCGGGATTCGAACCCACGGTGTTGGGGTGGTCCGGGATTCGAACCCACGATGTTGGGGTGGTCTGGGATTCGAACCCACGATGTTGGGGTGGTTCAGGATTCGAACCCACGATGTTGGGGTGGTTCAGGATTCGAACCCACGATGTTGGGGTGGTCTGGGATTCGAACCCACGATCTCCTTATTGAGAGGCAGAAGCTCTAGCCGCGTGATCTATCTTCATTTATCCAATTACAGATGGTTTCATTGCTCAAAACCACCTCTGCATCTTTGCTCCGTACCACATCTCCATGGAGACAAGCAGATGGCATCCTTCCAATAGAAAAGTTACATATTGCACTTCGAACTGTGTGATTTCATATGTTGATAATCCTCTCTCCAATACGGTCGAAAACTTTTTTCCCCCCTTTTTTTTAACCATTAAAAGTTTCCTTGGCAGTATTCTGGGACCCCACACGACTCAATCTCCAATATTGGACGGGGGCTTAAGACAGATGGAATGTGTCGCTGGCTGGTTCTCTTGGATTTGAGACGTATTCATCCATTCAGCTCCCTGTAATTACAAAGGGCCTCGCTGAGATCCGATTTGCCACCGGGAGAGCGGTCGAGACGAGAGGATTGGGCACGAAAAATGGCGTATTCTCACAAAAACGAATATATATAGGTCTCTTAAAACAGAACTAAAACATTTGTGTTGAGTGCGCAGAGATGTGGGTAAGGGAAATTTAATTATGTGGCACTGAACTGGCTGGCTTTCGATTAGAGCAGCTATAACGCTCCAGCTACAGTTGTACTCCAGCCACCGCTCGAAAATACGCTTTAAGCACAGACCAAGAGTGATGCTGCGATGGTGGGAATTTAGCACTTGGAATTATTGTGTAAAAGTGGATCGAAATGTACAAATAGTTCATCTACTCTGCATCTGTTCAACTGTAGCAAACCACGTACTTGGATGATACTCCTTTGAATCTGTATTTAACTTGAATATTTTGTACTGTTTTTTTTTTTTTTTCACAAATGTTTTTTATTGAATTTTAACATTTTTATAACACAGAACAACACCTTAACAAAATAACAAACAGTAATGAAAAGGAAAAAAGAGAAAGAAAACACTTTCACTCAATTGACATTTTCTGTATTAGTTTCTACACGTCAAAATGTTTTACAATACGCGGTCCATTTCTCCAGTGCTAGATTGCTGGACATTAGTTTAATCCACTGGTTTACTTTGGGTCTTTCGATTTCTTTCCAGTTCAGAGCAATGACTTGGCCTGTAGTAAACAAAAATTAACAAGACCTCTTCTTTTATTTCCTCTTAAGTCTTGGGGGAAGAGTTTAGAGTCCATTGTCACTTCGCTTTCAATCAAATCAGAGATCAATGTCACGATCTCCTTCCAAAACTTCTGAAGTTCTTCACATTGCCACATACAATGCAGAAGAGTCCCTTTTTCCTTACCACATTTTACACAATTATCGGGAACATTTGAACAACCACTTATACTGCAGCAGTCTAAACCTGGTGTTAATTGTTTGTTTTTGTGCCTGTAAACAAGAATTGCTCCATTCATCAACCGAAATATCAGTTTCCAAGTCGTTTCTCCACGCTTGTAGATATGACAAACTATTTTCTTTAGAGGCTGAAAGTAAAATATTATAAAATTTGGAGAGGAGGCCCCTATCTTGATGATGATTAACAGCTAAATTCTCTATATAGTGAGAGTGGGGGTTCCACGGTTGATTTCAAAAGAGTGGTTATGAAGCTTCTAACTTGTAGGAACTTGAAAAAATGTTTTTTGGGCAACTTGAATTTATTCGTCAATTGTTCGAATGACATTAACACCCCTTCGTTATACAAATCTCCTATTTTCCGTAGTCCCTTATTCATCCATACTTTAAACCCCATATCAGCCCTCCCTGGTTTAAATTTATATATTTTGTACAGTTGTGGCGTTTTTATTGTACTGCCGCTGTTCTTGTACCGTTCTGTCACAAATAGGGTTGTCAGAAATATTGAAAACCAGATAGTAATCGATTTTAAAACTAGTATCATGAAGTATTGATGCTAAGAAAGTCACATAAACAAGACAAAGTTGGTCCTTTCCTGAGACGTTTTAGAACGATCTTGAGCTTCGTCAGGTTTAAACCACGCCCAGTCCTTAGTATCAGAATCAAGTCTTAAATGTTTGTATTGTGACAGTGTTGCTGTTGTTGGAAGGAACAAACGTCAACGAAGAGTTCATTTGCAAAGTGCCACAAGCTAGTAGAAAACTCCTCGTATGGGACAATATTTTCAAAAGTATTTTAGTAAAATGAAAATATTATTCCATCTCTCATTGATAAAATCCATTCAGCATAATTTTCATTGATGATATTGGTAGAAAAAAATTGGATAAAATGGGGAATCGAACCCTAGACTGTAATCACTGGACGTCTGCTGCATTCCAAATAGGAAGCTTCCATTCACTTTCTATTGGAACGTTGGTGCCCTTTACTCTGAAACTGCTTCCGTCGAACTCACCATCTGGAATTAAAATGTCCGTTTTGACACACTCTATGTGATCCTGGTGTTTTTCCCAGTTATGTTCTGCATAAATCAAGAGCGATAGCAATGATAACTGACCTATCAGATGCTTCTTTTTCCAGAGGTCGTGTTTTGCCACGATACGGGCGCGCCGATTTCCAAATATGGAGTCTGGATCCACTTTAGCCACTATAACTGCTAGCCGCGATTGGCTTCATTTAGCTGGAGCCAAACGCTATGACGTCACACTCCTGATGTCCAGTGACTTTTTTTACACTCTGTGAGTCCAACAGGGATGTGTTTTGCCCCCGTGCCTTTTTAATCTGTTCACTGAAATCATATTTAGACAGATACAAGACTACGGAGGAAAGAAAGACTATGGTTATCGGTAAGATGAACAATTAAGGATTAATATAAAGACGCTGCTTTGTTTTATCTATTTAGGTCACAGACAATGGCGAAATTGATGTTTGAGGTCCGAGGGCCAGCTCCAGCTCGTGGGGCCTAAGACCAGACTTAGAACCAGGGGGGACAGGGCTTTCTCTGTGGTCGGTCCCCAACCCAGGTCCGAACGGCCCCCACAGTGGAGTGTTTTAAGTCTCGTCTTAAGACCCACTTTTATTCTCTGGCTTTTAACACCGCGTGAGTTGTGTGGTCCTCTGGGTTTTATCATTTTTAAATGTATTTATTCTATTAATTTATTTCTATTTTATGGTTTTATCACTTTGTTTGGATTTGATTTGACTGGTTTTACAAGCCGTAAGATCAAACTGAGTTGTTATTTCATACAGTGTTTGGCCGTTTTATGTTTGTGTCTGTGCAGCACTTTGGAAACAGTTCTGTTTATGAAATGTGCTACAAATAAAGTGCATTTGGATTTGGAAATATCAAAAGAAGCACATCTATTGCTAAAACAACATTGTCTAAAATGTCTAAAGTACTTGGAAATAGTTTAATCTCCTTAAAGACCACTGTTTTGTACGGATCAAAAACATGAGTATTTTTAAATAAATAATGGATCATTTGAGAGCATTTAACATGTGGACCTACAGAAAGATCAATCAGTAATATCTATTCATCTTCATTTTTTATTGCACGTTTTTCAATCTCCTGTTGTACTTGCATTGCAACACTGTAATTTCCCCATTGCGGAACACACAAAGGCGCTCTTATCTTATCTTACGCGTCCGCCTTCCTTTGAGTGCATGTTCCGTATTATCGCTAGCCATTACCAGCTAACAGCACCCGTGCGTCCGTCCCGTCCCATCACATCGCCCGGTCCTCGTCCTGATGGCCCGTAAGTGTCCCGCCGAGAGAGGGCATCCTGGAAACGCGCCTTCGTCTTCCCCGACTCGACTGAACATAAAGAGTATTCCCCGCTCTGCACTTGTATGGCGCTCATTTAGGCCTCTCCGTCAAAGCGCCCGGTGCCGAGTTCGCCGGGATAATAGCTCTGTTTTAGTGTTACTCTGGGACTCCTATTAAAAGGCTTTATGAGCTGCTGTAGCTACTGCTGTTGTGTCTGCGCTGAGGTGCTGCTGGGCCTGACGGTGGAGTTAAAGTGGATGTAGTATGGGGTAATATTGGAAATAATCGCCAGAGAAGTTTAAGGAGAAGTCTGGAGCTTTTTCATTTGCCTACGAATGATGATAATAGAGTTATTCTCAGCTTTAACGTTTCATTTTGTCGTTATCTTCTTGGGTAAAACACAAACCCAGGGTATGTCTGAGTAAGTGAGATTGTGTGATTGTAGATCAGGGCTATGATCTCCCTCAACCATCTTCCAAAACTATAGAGAATATTTGATCTCTTGTTATAGGTTTGGACTTGGTTTAGTCCTGGTTAAGACTTGGTTTAGTCCTCATTAAGACCTGGTTTAGTCCTGTTTTAGAACTGGTTTAGTCCTGGTTTAGTCCTGATTTAGACCTGGTTTAGTCCTGGTTTAGTCCTCTTTTAGACCTGGTTTAGACCTGGTTTAGACCTGGTTTAGACCTGGTTTAGTCCTGGTTTAATCCTGGTTTAATCCTTGTTTAGACCTGGTTTAGTCCTGGTTTAGACCTGGTTTAGTCCTGTTTTAGTCCTGGTTTAGACCTGGTTTAGACCTGGTTTAGTCCTGGTTTAGTCCTGGTTTAGTCCTGGTTTAGATCTGGTTTAGTCCTGGTTTAGACCTGGTTTAGTCCTTGTTTAGACCTGGTTTAGTCCTGGTTTAGACCTGGTTTAGTCCTGGTTTAGTCCTGTTTAGTCCTGGTTTAGTCCTGGTTTAGTCCTGGTTTAGACCTGGTTTAGACCTGGTTTAGTCCTGGTTTAGACCTGGTTTAGTCCTGGTTTAGTCCTGGTTTAGTCCTGGTTTAGACCTGGTTTAGACCTGGTTTAGTCCTGGTTTAGTCCTGGTTTAGTCCTGTTTAGTCCTGGTTTAGTCCTGGTTTAGTCCTGGTTTAGTCCTGGTTTAGTCCTGGTTTAGTCCTGTTTAGTCCTGGTTTAGTCCTGGTTTAGTCCTGGTTTAGACCTGGTTTAGTCCTGGTTTAGACCTGGTTTAGTCCTGGTTTAGTCCTGTTTAGTCCTGGTTTAGTCCTGGTTTAGTCCTGGTTTAGTCCTGTTAGTTCTGGGTTAGTCCTGTTTGGCCTGGTTTAGTCCTGGTTTAGTCCTGGTTTAGACCTGGTTTAGACCTGGTTTAGTCCTGGTTTAGTCCTGTTTAGTCCTGGTTTAGTCCTGGTTTAGTCCTGGTTTAGACCTGGTTTAGACCTGGTTTAGTCCTGGTTTAGTCCTGGTTTAGACCTGGTTTAGACCTGGTTTAGTCCTGGTTTAGTCCTGGTTTAGACCTGGTTCAGTTCTGCAGATGTGTTGTATTAAGTTATGTTTATTTTGTAAAAGCCTTTCGTATTACATTTTTCATTTTTCAAAAGCGTTGGACATGTTTCTGGCCCTGAGGACAAAGCCATCTGGAAATTCTGGCCCTCAGTAAAATAAAGTTGAATAACCCTGCAGTAGATGATCCGACTGCTCGCTGTGTAATTATTATTTTGGAGCTAAAAGTACATTTTCCATTCATTTTTGCCATAGACTTTATGTAAAATTCAAATTGTAGTTTAAAGGCATAACAGTGGATATCCAGCTATGTGGTAACTCATTTGCATACCACGATTTTTTTTCACCTTATTCCGGAAGTTGCCGTACGCGCCGCCATCTTGTTTCCGTTGTAGTTTACATGGAGCAGACGAGCTCAACAGAAAATAAGTTCTACACGGACTAAAAAGCCATTTTCAAGCCGCCCAGGAAATCGGTGCAAGAGACTTTTCCCTCGTTCGTCATTAGCTTTAACAGAGTTCTCCTCAAACGGAAGTGCGTATGTGTGTTTTTTAGCTGTTTTTGAAACTTTATAACCCAGAGGTTTATTAAAGATTTTTAAGATTTTAAAATTCTAGATTGAAGCTTTTGTCCCTAGCATTCTTTCAAACTTTTGATGTTAAGTCAGTGGGAAAAAAACATGTGAATTTTACTTCTGGAACCAAATGGTGGGCGGGCACTGCTTCCACTGATCCATTAGTGGAGGTAATAAAGTGGAGTAGTGGCAGAGGTAAGATAAAAACATACAATAAAATGCTGCAGTAGAAGCATAGACTGTAGATATCAGTGGACCATGTTAGCATGCTAGCCGCCGCGTTCCAAATAGGAAGCAGCTATGGAGGCTCCTGGCTCCATAAAGCCGAGCTGCCATTCACTTTCTATTGTGACACTGGTGCCCTTTACTCTGTAACTGTTTCTGTCAAGCTCACCATCTTGGAACTAAAACGTCTGTTTTGACTCACTCCACATGAATCGGGTGTTTTTTTATTCTCGTTGGTTGTTCATAAATCAAGTTATTAGCAATAATAACTGACCAATCAGGTGCTTCCTTTTCCAGGGGCCGTTTTCGCTCGTGTTAGCAACAGGTTTGATTGACAGCTAGCGCCGCACGTTGCCGCCGTCTCCTCTCACCGAGGGGCGGATACTGTTAGCAACCGCACTCCTGATTGGTCTGTGTGGTTGCCACGATACGCACTCGGATTTCCAAATATGGAGTCTGGCTCCGCTTTAGCCGCTATAACTGCTAGCTCCACTTTAGCCGCTATAACTGCTAGCCGCGATGGGCTTCATTTGGCTGGAGCCAAACGCTATGGGTGATGTCACAATCCCATAGTCCACTGATATCTACAGTCTATGAGTAGAAGTACACATCTTGCAGTTACTGAATATGTTCAAGTCCTTCCACACACTTTTGTGTTTCCAGCCGTATTACATTTTTGTATTATAAGTAACGTTGCACTAATAGTAGTTAATAATTAGTGACTGCTAGAACAGGACAATTAACAATAATTTCATTTATTGCGATAAAAAAGATTGACATTTGTTTGTGGTACATCGCCATTTAACCACATACAACATATTCCTAATATTAACATAGTACTTATTAATATCCACAACATTTTTAGGATGTCAGCAATAGAAGTATAATAGAGAATAGAAGTCATTTGGCACTAATAGTACTAGTTTCTACTAGTTTTACAATTTCCTTCATTTTTTTCATTTCATTTCATTTCTTCATTTACTCATGATTACTGTCTCCATTCCACACACAACATGCACTCGTTACTGTTTTGTGTTTACGGCTTATTATTGCACTGATAGTAGCAGCCGTGGCAGTACAAACCCTACTACTACTTTTATCACACCATTGTCTTGCGTTCCAACACTTCCACACGAGTACTGTGTCCCTTCACGTATAAATCCTCTATTCCCACAGTCATTTTTCTAATATAATAGTCAAAGTCAAGTCAAATATATTTATAAAGCACATTTAAAAACAACCACAATGGCCCAAAGTGCTGCACAGACACAATATAAAATACAATAAGACAAAAACAGAACATGCAGACACGAGCTAAAATAAAATGCGATACAAATGTTCTGCTCGGCTTGTGTTAAAAGCCCGAGCAAACAAATGGGTTTTTAACAAAGTCTTAAAAATATTCAAAGATTGTGCTGCTCTAATGTCAAAGGAAGACTGTATAATACTAATGATATAATTAATACCGACACATTTTAATGCCGTTTATTTACAGCTGCATGTTGCTTTTCTCTCTCTCCCTTTTTTTTTTTTTAGACGTAATATTGCACTAATAGTGGTAAAAGTACTACTAAACTACTAATAGCACTTGTGGCCACACCCTCTACTACTTTTACTCTACAATTTTCTTGCCGTTACAGCATTTACTCGCGACTTGATTTGATTTATTTATTTTCACATAATCAAAAAAAACAGAAGTCCATATAAAACAAAACAACACAAACGTGATGGAGTGTGGCAGAAACCTGAAAGGGCTCATCCTTAAAGCCACACCCCTTTAATTGATTATTTTAACAAGCTCAAATTAAAATTAAAAAGCTGTCTGATCAGATGATTTACAAATGAAAATCACATTCACTCGCGACTTCTGCTTCCTTTCCACACATGAAACGTGCCTTTTGCTTTGTGTTTTCCACCGCAGCAAAACAGTATAATAGCAGCAGCAGTAATTGCGCTAGCAGCAGATGTGCCACTGATAGCGCTTTCTTCTTCTTTCCCCATACCATCATTCTCACACTTGTTTTGTTTTTACCGTTGCATACAATTTGCTTCGTTTTCCCGTTTCGGTCGACGTAATATCGCAGTAATAGCGGTACCATTATCCCTCCGTTTGCACACTTACACATGAGCACTGTTCCTTCCTTCCTTCCTTCCGCACATAAATCCCACATTCTCACAACAGTTTATCGTTTCGCTTTTACGGCCGTGCGCTGCCACCGCCGTATTCGTTCCACAATATGCCCCGGCGCGACTCTGCCTTCCCATTCTACTTCTCCCGGCGATACTCAGCCATTACTCATCCAAACAGCTTATGGCTTGATAGCGGCGTGGCTAAATGCGCCGCTCCACTGCGTCCCCAGATATCAAATGAACGGTAAAATACATCTGCTATATTGCCGTGACGTCTTAATAAATTTGTGTAATGGCTGTACAAGTTAAAGGTTGGGCGCGTTTGAAATGTGATAAATGTTATAGTCTCACATCAAATGGACTGGGAGATAACATCAGTCACTTTATGGACTCGAGGATTACAGTAGTACAAAGGCGGTCGGATTCACTTACACTCAGCCGAGGCAGCGCTTTCAAGTCTGCGTGGGTTTTACGATCATGGCGGTGATAATGAAGTTGTAAACAGCGCTAACCTTTTCACTCCTCGGCGCGCTGGAGCTGGAACAAAGTGCAGAGTAAAAGGAAGGAAGTCGTTGCTGTTGTTGTAAGCAGTGTTTTGGTGACTTTTCCGTTCAAAAGACGGGATATGCTGTTTGAAATGGTTTTTCCTCGTTCTGAAACCCATAATGGTTTAGAGCAGTGGTTCTCAAACTAGGGGTCGGGACCTCAATGGGGGTCGTGAAATGATTTCCAGGGGTCTCCAGGTGATAGTGTTAAACAAGGCTTGACCTCCTTCAAATGCAGTGGTAAATGTAGATTCCTATTTGTTGGCCAATCAAAGTCATTTTAATAGATTTATATTCTCAAAATAAAATCAAATATTAGATACAAGGCTAAGTTATCACTCTGTGTGTCGCCTGTTTTTGTGTTTGGGGGTCACGAATGTGAACTATTTTTATTTTTGGGGTCACGACTGAAAAAGTTTAGGGGAGGATTCTCAAAGTTTTCACAAGCACCACCAAGAATATTTTGGACCTTCCAAGTACCACCAGGTCTAAACCAAAATAGGACTATTCTTGGTCAAAACTAGGTCTGAATTAAAACTGCACAATTGCTATTCTACTCTAGTTCTAAACAAAGACGAACCTAAAGAAGGAGAACATTTGGATTCATTTGAAACTAAACTGATCAAGTACATTGGCTGGAGAGGACCACAGTTTAAGGATCACTGGTTTAAATGACATCAGTCAGTCCTGCTCACAGGCTGCAAATGTCATTGTCAATTTGCAAAGCAATACTCACATCACAACATTTTAATACTGACAATGTGTCAAAAAGTAATCATTTCTTGATACTTGTTATTAGTAGTAGTAGTACTTTTTGATTTAAAATTCTAATAAAAGTTTTTCAATATGTTACAATATTTTTTTTGTTTTGTTTATTTGCACAAATGTGTTATTTTTGTTTATTTTATTTTATTTATGTTTAGAATCAGTTGAAATTGGAGTGGAGAGAATATAAGGATTATACAGCAGGGTCAAATAGTTAGGAGAGATAGGAGAGACCTGCATGGGAGACCGCTGGAACACCAGGCACCACAGGGGGGCGCTGGAGGAAACGGTGTTGTGTCCTTAGGCAAGACATTTGTGAAAGTGGTGTGAGCGTGAATGACTGATGGTGGTGGGAGGGGCCGATGGCGCAGATTGGCAGCCTCTCCTCCATCAGTCTGGCCCAGGGCAGATGTGGCTACAACAGTTGTTTACCACCACCGAGTGTGGAGGGAATGAAAAGTGTAAGAAAAAGTCTATTTAAGTGCATCACTATTATCATTATATTGGAAAACAGGATTGAGATGGAACCTCTCCCCTTTTTGTTTATTTTCCTTTTTTATGCAGATGCCCTTCCTGCTATAATCATTCACATTGTGCCATTAAAGGGCCTATGACAGGTTGGACCACTCATGTACCTAAAACACAGGTCAGATAAATATATTCAAAGTTTTGCTAAAAATAATTATACATTTCATCATTTTTAGCTGTTTTTTTTAGTTTTGTAACATCACTTCCTGGTTGTAAATTATGACATCACACTTTGTACACTGGACTAAAACTCCTCTAATGTCACAGATTTTTTTTGTCCGACAAATCAAAACACATGTGAACACCTTTATTTTGTTTAATTAATGTTTTAAGGGTAATTTAAGTTGTTCATTTTGGGTAATTTATGCAAAATGGAAAGAGTCTCCTCAGTGTGATAAAACAGGTAAAACAGTAATTTTTATGTACAATACGTATGAATACACCAAATAAAATCTAAATTAGAAAATCGTCAAAACCTGTCATACGCCCTTTAAGCGTGTGTTGTGATTCGACCAAATCAACATTAATACGGCTACCCTCAGGACAGTGGCCATTATATTTAACCAGATTATCAACCAGCGATTATAAATGACATGTGGACTAACAGCATATCCAGATTAGCTCATATATTTGCATTCACATTACCACCTCTTCAGTTCTCAGAGTACAGATCATCCCATACACACCACCCTGCCGCCCCCCTCCACACGTCGCCCAGCACGACTACCCCTCATGACGCTCCCGTCCACAGACCCGCCTCAGCTCCGCCGCACAGCCCTCTAAATCTGCCCATATGGTTGTTGACAAAGCTCGGCACATGTCAGGCTAAAGATGCTCTGCCGGGAGGGTGCGCCAGAAGAGAAAATGTGACTGTGTTTTCGCGGGATCGTGGCTAATCTACGGTTCTGCCTGTTGCCTGCCTGTGACTTTCCGTAATCACAGTAAATCTCCGTAGACATCTGTTACGCGGATACGCCACAAAACGATAGTGTCACAAGTGGGAGATGGTTGGCGTGTTGTCATCACCATTTGTCAAGGCAGCCGGAGCGGTAGTAGTCACAGGAGTGTTAGAAATAGCATTTTGTAGCATTAGCATAGTGATGGTAGTAGTAGGATCATAGTAGCAGCAATAGTAGATGTAAGAATACTACTTTTTACTGAAATGTGTTGAGTTCTTAAAGGAAAAGTACAATGCATTTTTGTATTGTTATTATACTCGAGTACCTTAAAGTGCGCATGACAGGTTTTTATGATTTTTTATGTACTTTATTTGATGTATTAATACTTGTTGTAAATATAAATTATAGTTTTACATCAATCAGGTCGCTGTTTGTGGAGAAAAGTTGAAAAATCTGTTGAAAATTACAGGAAGTGAACAAACTAATGACGTTTTACTGGGGAAACCAAGGTTCTGCTTAATTTACACAAAAGAAAGGTATTTTTTGACCCTTTAAACATTGATTCAACAAATTAAAGGTGTTCACGTGTATTTGTCTTTTTTGGTGCACTGTATAGGTTGGTTTCTTGGTCATTTCCCAGTGTGATGTCATCATTTTCAACCAGAAAGTAAAATGATAAACCTAACAAAATAGCTAAACTGGGATTTCAGCAACTGCATTTTAGTTAAATGAGTAGTCCAACTTGCCAGAGGCTCTTTAAATCTCATGTTTTGAAGTGTACGCTGCCAGTAGATTGCGCTTACACAACTTCGCTTTGTTGTCGCTGTTGTAAGAAACAGCGTGACATGCTATGATCAGGTTAGCAGTTGCAATGAACGTGTTTAGACGGCAGAAATGCTCCGAGGGAGTGTGGCGATGATTTAAGGACTTAAAACAGCAGAAAGTTCTTGAATAAGCGACGTCTAAAATTGGAAAAACGTCATTGATCGAGGGAGTTCAGCAGGAAGTGTTTTTGACGCTCGGAGGGGGAGGATTTTCTTATGAACATTTCTCAAACTAGCGTGAATGCAGCTAAATGCAACTCCAGGTATGTTTTTGATGACGGAACATTGTTAGAACATGGTTAAAAGCTTTAAAAAGTCACTGTAGCAGAATACATGCCCTTTAAACGTCTAGCATTGGTTTTGCTGAATACCCTTGCTTAGTAAGTAACACTTTAACCACCGTTATAAAGCATAAATGATGACTTAATTCATAGTGAACAAATAGAATTCAGGCTTAGTAACTAGTTAATGAATCACTCCTAACACCTTAATTAAAGAAGACCTATTGTACTTCTGTCGTCTGTACAGTTCTAATATACGACTCTTGTAGATCATTATGGTATTTTTTGTACATTTTAAATCTATCGATCTGTATTGTATTGAAATATTGATCTAAAATGACAACAAATCTGCTGACTTCTGGGTTGAAAACTCTGGCGCTGGCCCATTTACGTCGTGCTGTTTTGTTTTTTGTTGTTTTTTTTGTCATAATGGGGGCACAACGTTGCAGAATCCTATCAATTTCACCGTTTGATAAAATAAAATTGTAGAACGGAGTAAGTGAACAGCGGCAGGCACGTGGTGAAACCTGAACTGACGGAGCATTGGAGAATAAAGATTACTCAAATATGCACCAATCACTCGAAATACAACTTCAAGTGGTTTACCTGTTGGTTATGACGTTGATAGTTGTTGCAGTAGCTGTAGTAGAAGTACTATATCA
Source organism: Rhinogobius similis (assembly GCA_019453435.1). Classification (NCBI taxonomy): domain Eukaryota; kingdom Metazoa; phylum Chordata; class Actinopteri; order Gobiiformes; family Gobiidae; genus Rhinogobius; species Rhinogobius similis. The sequence continues at coordinate 28,130,376 of CM033639.1, read as the reverse complement.
TTTCCTGAATTGATCAATTACTGTTTACTAATATTATATATATTTTGTTCACCAACATTATCACAGTTAATCTCACGTACTGGTGCATAAACTAACATTACGCACAGAAACAAGTTGGTGTCATTTTAAAAACATTGACCCGGTGACTACTTTTGAAACATCTTCTACAACAACATTATTATGCTTTGCACTAAAAGACCATTACATTGAATATTTGGAGTGATGGGTGTAGTAGTAGCAAAAGTAGTGGCCTGATACTAGTAGTATTTTGAGTAGTACTAATAGTAGTAGTAGTAGTACACTGCAAAAAATGAATTTCTAGATGAGTTAAAATGAATTGTTTTCAGTATATTAATCCTAATTTCAGACGTTTTGACAAGTTAAGACTATTTATTTGCTGGAATGTTTCAAACTGGTTCAGATTTTTTTCAATAGTTTACTTTCTTTCTTCAAGCCAAATTAGCTTATAATAAGAAAAATACATTTGCCATTGGGGTAAGTAAAATGATCTTAACCCACTGGCAGATCATTTGGTTTGAACAAAGACGTAATCTATTGAAACAAGTCAGAAACGGATTGAAGTCAAGTAATCTAGTAATCTAGTTCTAGTAATCTAGTTCTAGTAATCTAGTTCCATCAAAAAAAAGAGTCTTAACTAATCTTAACCAGTCAAAACCTCTGAAATTTAAATACATATTCTGGAATCAAGACATTTTAACTCATCTAGAAAATTGCAGTGTAGTTGTTGTAGTATTAGTAGTTGTAACACTTGTCAGATTTAGCAGATGAATAGGAATTAGATTGTTTACTATAAGGAAAATACTTTAACACATACACAATGTTTTTCCAGTGGTAAATCCTGCAGTTTCACAGTATTTTGACTTTACCCTTACAAACCGTCACAGTTGCTGCACTTGTGCTGCTTCATAATCGCGCTAAACCTCCGTCGACTTCTGTTTCGGTGGAGCGACGACAGTTTGGGCCGACCGTAGCCGTGCGCGCCGGCGGGAGTTCATTGGCTGTGCGCTGAAGAGCCTGCGCGTTCCATCTCCGCCATTCGTTAAGGCCGCCAGCTCTTTGTGGCATTCTCCCACGAAGCCACGTCGCCGTTAGCTTACTCCCAGAGACATTACACTTCCACTGTGCCTCCTAATGTGTTCGATTCCAGCGTGTCTGTCCTCACCCGAGCAGCATGACATTTACAAAATGAACAAATTGATATTATTGTTACTCTCAATAATGCCCGTGAATGTGCTCCATAATTTCCATCTCTCGCAGAAAGGGGGGAAAAAACAGAAAGCCTTTTGCGCGTCGCTGCGAGGAGTGGAACGCCATTTTCATAAGAGAGAGAGAGAGAAGACCGAGGAGTTCCATCCCTGAAGCTAAAGTGATTTATTAGCGTGATTTAACCCACACACACACAAGTAAATGGGGCGCATTTTTCTTCTCATATTGTTCTAGATGAGAAACAATGTGGCGGTGTTCATAATGGCCTCAAACAAAAAAGATAAGATTTACAACTGTCGCTAAGATCAGTCTGAAACGATCATCTTTTTGAACGCCGGAGTCTTGTAATGAGGTTTGTAATGGTTTTAACTATTAAGTCAAGTTGAATATGGTGAATGTACAGGTTGCAGGTTTGATTCTCGCTCCAGTCCAGTACAGTTGTGTGTGCTTCGTTGCTCATTCATTCCTCATTAAAAACTGCTTTAGATTCTGTGGTTTTAGTAACACCTTACAAAATATTTGAGTTGTAACAGATCCAAACCAGGTCTGTAAACGGTCTACTCAAGGGGTTCCCAAACTCTCCAAGCCGGGACCCCAAAATAACCGCACAAAAGATCTGGGACCCACATTGCTAATTACAAGTTGCAAAACATTCAAATTCAAGTCAATGGGGGACCTAGGAATTTGTGGGCTGAAGGCAAACTTAAGTACGGGCCCTATTCTTTAACTTCTCTGCCGTGTTGATTGAATAGAAAGCTTTGTTTTTCTTTTTGTTTTTGACGTGAGGGTCATACATTTGTGGTGGTAAGGAAACTATTGGAAAATTCTAATTTATATGGGGGTGGGTTTGGGGGTACTTCCCCAGAAGAATATTTAAGAAATCAAACCATATTTCCTGTTTTGTGTGTGTGTGTGTGTGTGTGTGTGTGTGTGGATAAACCTAATACACTTAAAAATCCCAGACTGTTTTGTCAGTCTTTTTCTTTTTTAAATGACCGCACTACTTTATTGATATATTGAGAGAAAGAAACTGTTTCGGAGCCCTGCATGTGTGATGATTGGAGAGCATCTTATTGGGGGCCCCCTCAGGTGTGGGGCCCAAGGCAGTTGTAACCTTTTGCCTAAAGGTAAATCCACCTCTGACTCAGATTTAATTGAGTGGCTTATTAAGTAATTTGACATAATTCATTGAAATATGCCGTTTTCAATTCAAAATGAATAAAATACAGTGATATAATTATAAAATCAACATCTTCCAAGTCATCTGGCAACCCCTCGCTCATGCCTCGCGACCCCCCGAGGTGTCTCAGTCTCTCATATTTCTCTTTAGTTTTGTAACTTTTACAGAAGTGAAAACACAGCTAGCAAATTGCCTAGAGCCTGATATTCGTTCAGACAAACTTTGGTCATAGCCACAACCGATCGTGCGAACCATCAAACAGTGTCCTTTTGTTCTGTCTCACGATTGAAAGCCTCATGTCTAACAGTGTGACAACCAAAAATAAAAATCAAACAGAAAAATAGTACTAAATAAGGACGAATCTTATCTAATCTATCATTTCCACGTATCCTTGTAGAGCACTTGATTTTAACGTCTTCACTTACAGACCCCTGCAGCAGTCATATGTCTGTCATAAGGACTAATCTGAAGTGGATTTCAACTCAAGCGATTTTCCACTGACGTGAAGTATTGCCGGATTGATTCCCTTCAATTATGTATCTCTTAACCTTTTTCCACGCCATTATAAACAGTTTGACTCACTCTGGTCTATAACAAGACAGTTCCATGTCTAAACTAGGGCTAAACTCTACCTAAAATGGACAAAAAGCTGAACAAAACCTGTTTTAAATAAGAACCCAGGGCCAAACGGCGCTGGACCTTTTCGCTGAAACATGCCACATTTCAAACACACTTCCACGCGCCGTATACACCCATTGACTAAACATTTGAAAGCACACCATTTCGAATTTTGCACAGGTGAACAGTTCAACCAAAAATATCCTTTCATCCTTACGTTATTTCTTTTTCCAAGCATAAGAAATGGGTCTACGACGAAATGAAGCCTTCCAACATGAATAAGTAGACCTTGTACTTGATAGGGTCATTAGTGCTCTGTGTAAGGAACCCATAGTTCTAATTCCACTCTTCTTTTTCTCTATTACCATTCACAATCCAGGCTTTCTCCCCATTCAACCCAGCAATGCACCCGGGCCCTTACGCCGTAATGAGTTTGCTCGGACAAAAGGAAGAACGATGGATGGCAAGGAGCTGAGAGACAGGCGACTGGAGAGTATTCTTGAATGGCAATGCACTGTACCAACCCCTCTCCATCGCCGCCCCCTCCTCCTCCTCCTCCACCCTCCCATTTGCCTCCTGTATCTTTTCGCTAATAGCCACTTGGGTTATTTCGGGGTCTTTTCTGAAAGGGGGTGAATGCGGGAGGGGAGGGGCTGGCGGTGAATAAGCACTCGGATTCGCAGCAGGAAGGAGAAAGAGGGAAGGGAGAAAGAGGTCGCCGGGTATTCGTTACGTTCCGGGGACGGAAATCTTAGACGCACTCACATCACAGGGACCTGCAGCATTTATCGGGGCGAAAATCATGTCCCCAAGATGTAAATCCTGTGTTATTAGTTTGATGACATGGTATAGAGGGACAGATATGAGTTTGAAAAGGTCAGCGTCAGTCAGATTGGTCGCGCTGGTGGTACGCAAACACCTCTTCAGTTCTAGTGTTGACTTCGTTTGGAATAGATGTTTTTCACATTTTTGCTCTTCCTTGAGTAATTTGGCGACTGTGACAATGGTGTAGTCCACGTAAGACCGGGTTTAGAGGTCATTTAGACCTGGAATAGTCCTGTAATAGACCTGATTTAGATCTGGTGGTACTTGGAACGTAAAATTACTTCTTCACTTGGTGTAAAAAAGTTTCAGAACCGCTGAAATGGGTAGAGGTGGGGCTGAATAATGACCAGAGATGAAAATTCCTCTTGTTTATGTTGAGTTTTATTTTGTCATATTAAAAGCAATTAAAAATGTCAATCTTTGAAGACATTTCTTCCTTCAATGTATGTACTCTGCTTCAAACCACCTGGCTGTGGACCTTTCCATTAACAAACACCAAGCATATCGATAACTGGATTTTGTTTTTGGAGTTAAAAATTCATTAATTGCACAGCCCTAGTTTGAGATTAAGGTTTAGGTTTACTTTGTTTAGGTTTACTTTAAAGTGCATATGGCAGGTTAGGCTATATATTTGACTAAAATGCAGTGAACATGATTATATTTCAGACTTGACTAAACATTGTGCCTATTTTTCTCCAGTTTGACCATTTTTGTGGCATTTATGACTGTACTTCTTGTTGGACATGGCATATACGACAGGTAGAGGTAATTCCACAACTGTTACCTAGCAACCAGGCTGTAAATAAGGGCCAAAACCCACATAAATTATAAATTTCTTATAATTTGACAAATAATAATAACTGTTAAGAGCTTTATTGTGTTAAATGATTGTTTAAACTGTCAGAGAAATGTGTCAGTTGGGTGTTAATTGTCCCTGTATTTCAACGGTACATCGCATGTTGATAGATGAAGATTTTAGAACTCAGCACGGTTTCCTGTCATTTTACGTTTTATTGGTAGCATTTTCTTCACAAACTGCAATTTTACTGATGTAACACTGTAATGACTATTTACCACAGGCTCTATCCCACCAAACCAAGTCATAATTAGAAAAACATGAGAACCCTCATATAGACTTTAAGGTTAAGGTTAGGGTTTAGGTTCAGTTCATACAAGTAGCATTCATATATACATTTTAATACTTCTATCTTATTTAACACAAGTTTTGGGCTATTTAAATTGCTATGAATTGTTTGATTATATTGTACACTTGCACGGTGTTCAAGTTGCAACTAATTGATTATAGAAATGGTTGTCAGCTAATTAAATAATCGAATAATCGTTAACTTGTCTTTACACTGACCCCAACACATTCTACGTGCTGAAAGAAGAGGTTGTATCACTCAGACAGAGCAGGACTCATGCAAAAAGGACCGAGGAAACATGTAAATTGTGTGTTTTTTATTGAAATACTAAAATATTCTCCACCAGGACATCATCCATATGCTTCATTTCAGCTTTATATTGACTAAAAATCACACGTTCTAAACAACTAATCGATTAATCGAAAGAATAATCGCTAAACCGTGCTCTAGTCTCCAGAAATAATTGCAAGTCGGTGCAACTTCCCCGGAAAGCATGGGATCCCAATGTACGTGAGGGGGGGGTGTATGTTGGCGGGGTAGCGGTTTCCATGGCGACCGAAAAAGGTAGGGGGGTTGGGGCGGGGTAGAGCTAAAAAAAGAAAGAAAGAAAAAACAAAAAAAACACCCGGAAAGCTGATTAGTCAAACTTGCGATTTCCAATTTCAGAGCGCCGACTCAAATCCGCCTCTTAATATTCATGCCCTTCCCGGTTGGCGTCGCTAACCACCATGGGGTCGTGAGTTGGCGGTTCGGAGGCGGCGTGTGTGTGTGAGCGTGCTCGGGGGCGGAGAGGAGGGAGGAAAAGGGGGAGAATGTTCTAATCAGCTTAGTAAGAGACAAAAGAGAGACGAAAAGGGGGAAAGTTTTGCCGACGTGATTTCAGACCACACGCAAACTCTTATCCGGGCGGGCGCCGAGCCGAGATGGATAAAAAAATGTAAAAAAAGATGTGTGTTTCATGGTTCGGTAATGAGCGGGATGCGTGTGGAGTTTGCGTGTTCTCCCTGTGTCTGGGCGGGTGTTCTGTGGGTGCCCTGGTTTCTCTCATCGAATTGAAACACAATATTTAGGCTAATCCAGAGGCCACCGTTTAGTGTTGACTCAGATCCTGCAGCAGTCTCTCCCCCCATTTCCCTCCCCTTCCCCTCTTCTCCCTCCTCCTCTCTTCTCATTCTTCTTGTCTCCCCTTCTTTCCTCAGGTCTCTCTTTTTTTCTACACCTTTCAATATTCTCTCTCTTCTCCTCTTTTCTCTCTTCTTCCTTATCTCTTATCGCTCTTTCATTCCTCTACCCTCTCTCTTCTTCTCCCGCTTTCCTCTCCTCTTCCTTCTCTTCTCTCTCTCTTTTCCCCTCTCTCCTCTCTACCTCTCTACCACTTCCTCTTCTCTCCTTGTTTCCCCTTTTCTACCTCCTCCTCTTTCTCCTTCTTTCTTCTCTTCTGCCTCCTTTCTCTCTCATCCTCTCACTCTCTCGCTTTCCTTCTCTCACCCTTTCACCTCCTCTATACCTTCTCTCTCTCTCCATATTTTCCCTCTTCTACCTCTTGTTCTCTCTCCACTTTCCTCTTCTTATCTATCTCCTCTTCTCTCCTTTCCTTTCTTCTACCTCTTCTTCTCTCTCCCCTCTTCCTCCTCCAACTCATCCATTACCTCCCAATACCTCCTCTTCTCTCTCCTCCTTTCCCCTCTTCTACTTCCTGTTCTCTCTCTTCCTTCCCGTACCGCCTTTTCTTTCTCCTCCTTCCCCCTCTTCCATGTACTTTTTCTCTCTTCTCTTTCTCTTCATTTTCCTCTATTACCTCCCTCCTCTTTTATCCCTTTTCCATCTCTTCTATCTCCTCCTTCCCCTCTTCTATCTTTCCCCCCTCCTCCTTTCTCCTTTCTCGTTTCCTCCCTTATATCTCCTTCTTTCCATTCTACCTCCTCTTCTCTCTCTTCCTTCGCTCACCTCCCTTTTCTTTCTCCTCTCTCTTACTTCCTAATTTCTCTCTCCTTTTCCTTCTCTTCTCTGTCTCCACCTTCCCCCTCTTCCATCTCCTTTTTCTCTCTCCTCTTCCACTTAATTTCCCCTTCTAACTCCTCTCACCTTTCTCTTCCTCCCTTTTCCATCTCCTCAATCTCTCTCTTTTCTCTTTCTTTCTCTGCTTCTCTTTCCCTCCCCATATCTCTCTTTCTCTCCCCACTCTCCGTTCTCGTCTCCCTCCCTCCCCCTCCTCTCCCAGACTACACCCGTCCACTCCTCCTGCCCCATCACTCATCCCCACAGCCGCACAGCGAGACACGTCCCGGGCTCCACCGTCGCGCTCCGCTCCATAGATCAGGCCTGTCTTCTCCTTAAACACTCCCCCGTCTGTGGACCACCTCCCCCCCTCCGCCCTGCCTCACCCGTACTCATCCTGACCCTCCGGCCTGATCGTGTCACGGGCCCGGGGAGGAACGGGCAGATCCAGGACCAGAGGCTTGGGGACAAATGAGTGTGATGTGGAGTCCAGAGGGGCCATAAGTCTGGGATGTGCCGTTATTGGCCCCATAAACCACAGCTGTCACTGTGTCACTGCTGCGCTTTGGAGAATTTTTTTTGTTCCCAATATATTCCTTTTGTGTTTAGTTATTTTTCAGAACCATTTGGATGCTGTTTATCAAACCTAATTTTAGATAACTACTCCTTTAGTAGTCTTCATAAAGCATGGACAAAGATTTAATTCATAATGAACCAATTGTTTATTATGACCGATTCCGGGTTTGTAGACTTATACCGCAACTCCCAATCCTAACCCTTGTATTAAGAGAAAAATATTCAGCATTTTTCATATTGTTATTAGCCTTTAAACAGGCTCTTGAGTGCCTTAAATTTGCCATCTTATGTTTTAAATTTGAAAAAAAAAAAAAGTTTCTTATTCATGTTATGACCTGTGTAATCAGTCAGTATGAAATGACACTTACTGAGTGCATCCAGCCAGCAGATGGTGCCAGGGCAATATGAAGTGAGCACTGAAAAGAAGTTATGATGCGGATTTGCTGCAGCAGTTATTGTGTTTAGAGGCAGAAATGCTCAGAACGAGTTTAGCGATGATTTAAGGACTTAAAGCAGCGAAGGATTCTCGGATTAAGTGACGTAGATGATCTGAAAATACGTATCGGACAGAAGGAGGTCGCAGGAAGTATGTTTGACGCTCGGAGGGAGAGGATTTTCTGATAAACATTCCTCAAAACAGCGTGAATGCAACTGAATGCTACTTCAGGTATGTTTTTGATGACGGAACATGGTTAGAACATGTTTTGAAGCTCACTGTAGCAGAATATGTGCGCTTTAAGAATGAAAAACAGGCGAGACGTGAGTCAGTGGGTCAAAAAATGTGATCTACAGGTTCTCTGCAAGGATAATGCACAGATGAGAGACGTGCTATGTTGTTACCAGAATGTTGTGACAGCAGTCAAGAGACGAATCCGAGGCACTTTGTAGTATGACAATAAAAGTCAAGAATATTGCCCTGATGGTCCATGCTAATAAAGGACTTTTACTGTCATACTAAAGTGCCTCGGATTCTTCTCTTGACTTGCTGTCACATCATTCAACGTAGCAAGTCTCTCATCTGTGTATCCCTTTTGTTAAGTGGTTGAATCAGTCTGTTTAAAGCATTTATAATGATGATGACGATGGTTAGGCCTGCGATTGCAAATACTGGTTTATCTTCACATTCACCTTCAAAGCCATACAGCGCACGTTTTAACACAGTGAGGTAAACATTTTAAGACGGAGAATGTACGGTTTGAGAGACGAACGAAGGGGGCGATACTTACTAAGAAAAAAAACCTTCTTTCAATAGTAATGTTGGTCTGAGACACAAACTCCCCTCAGTCTACAACAGCTTCATAAAACCTTGAAAGAAACCAAACCAGTCAAACACTAATTAAGCACTGACAGCTCTGAGGGAGAGGTGGTCAGACCTAAATTGGCCTAAATAGGTGAAAGTGTCAGACATAAACAAAGACACAAGCAAGTTCCCTGAAGCTCTAACTCCTCCCTTTGGGCCGGTCCAATCAGAGCTCAGGAGAGTATAAATCAGGGCTATTCAACTACATTTTTCTGAGGGCCAATTCTTTCATGGCTGGAGGTGGATAGCACATCACCGCTTTTAAAACAATTTGGGGTCGCACAAAATACACTAGATCTGTTTCAATAATGATGAAATAAAAACTGCTATATAATAAAAAATGCTTTGCTAACATTGCTCTTCAAAACTGCCACTCCAGTACTGAACCAGGATTAAACTAGGACTCGATACCAACCAGGATTAACCCAGAGTCAAATCAGGTACAAACCAAGACCAAACAAGGTCTAAAGCAGAATTAAATAAAGACTAAACCAGGACCAAACCAGCTCTAAACTACTACTACCCCAGAATTAAACCAGTAAACAAGAGAAAAGATGTAAGTTGAATAAGCCTGGTTTAAAGGTCCCATATTCTGCTATTTTGCCCTTTACACAGTCTATTCTAAGGGCTTTGTTGATACATTTTTGCGTTGTGCAATATCCATAACATAACAGTTTCCAAAAAACACCCATTTCTTGGACTGGCCCCCCTCCTTGCACTAGCAAACGGCTCACTCTGAGATCTGACCCCCCCGAACAGAGAGCAGGCTGCCTCCCCCGCCCAACCCGCGCGCCTCCCCCGCCCAACTCGTGCCGAAGCCTAGAGCGGAGATGGTGCACATGCGCCGTGTGCTCCGGTAAACAGCGATACACAAACACGGGAATAAACCTTTTATCCTCCTGACGGTGCGTCGTGCTGAGTCCTACGTCCTGGATCTGACCTGGAGTTTGACGTGCTCCAGTACCTCAACGACAGACGTTGCCGTTTGGTAAATAACAAGCTAACTCTTCGATCTGTCGTATCCATCGTGTAATTACTGTGTAGCATTAGCATTAGCTGTTTTTATTCTGCGGCTGCGCGCTTCCTGGAGGCGTGGCTTAAACACCGCGTCATCCTGGTGAAGCGCGTCATCCTGGTGAGGAGCCCCCGTCTGCCTGCTCAGCCGAGGGGGACGGAAAAGACGGTTCTCTAGTGAAAACATGCGGGAATCAATCAAAAAACCACTTTGGGCACAACATACGAGGCCCAAATAGCACTGTAGGAAGGTTAAAACCTCTGAAAAGTCGATTTTGCATGTTATGGGACCTTTAAATGCTGCTGCTCAAACCATCTCCATCAGATTGGAATTGACTTTTGAAACATCTCGATCTCTACAGCAGTGCCCTTATGACAACCTTTGATATATGCATATTTTTATCTTCTTGTGCTATTAAAAACAAAAAAAAACAAAAAAAATAAAAAATCAAATCTATTTACAGCATAACTAAGCTCCGGGCCCGTCATCTCCTCGTGACTACATTGTTTGCTAATTCCCTCACCCTCCTTCTGCTGCTTTATCACCGCCGCACCGGTTCCACTCCTGTTTGCCTTTCTTTGTCACTTTGCTTTGTTTTTTGGATCTGACTGGGAATAAAAACACACTCCTTTTGGCGCATTAGCATGGCGTATATGTTAATTAGGCTGCTGCTAGCGTGCCATGTTGACAGCTAGTAAACAACAGCCTTTCACGGGCCCAATACGGATCAAGTGAATCCACCAAGAATTACATCACTTGCGGAAAACTTTGCTGTTAGATGCGCTTTATCCTCCCGTAAATCTACTTTTATAAGCTTTTTGTCAACACGCGTAAGGTTAATAGATTCTCCTCGTAACGGCAGACAATGTCACAGTAAATAAGCGTTTTTATTGTTTACTTAGATTCGTTGTCATTAAAACGGCACAGAAAATCCACACCGTGCGTCCTCTTTGGATGTTTATCAATTTAGACTGATTGAAACGCCTCGCTGAAGATGAAAGTCAAGGTTATTCTTTGACATTCGTTTGCGGAATTTACTTACTTTTGATTGAAGATTGTTTTATCAACCTAAAACCCAACACGAAATTGCATCAAAAATTAGATTTGGTGCTTAATTAATGTCTGACTGTTTGTTTGTTTGTTTGTTTAAGGCATGCTTTTGAAAGTTAAAAGTATTCAAAAAACACTATTTACAGCTGCACTAAAATAGATATACATTGTTTTGTACGATATAAGAGTCCTTTTGTACTTACACTTGTGTTTCCTATACTTCCTATTGTCTAAAGGAGCAGCAACTCTACTCCAAGCTCCCCAATGACGTTGTTGTGTCATTAAATATTTCTAAAAAAGTTGATTCAGATTGAAAATGGCATTACATTTTAACACGTGAAGGCCGCTTGTGCATATGGCAGGGTTTTATGTTTTTCTAATTATGACTTAGTTTGGTGGGATGGCACATGAGGTGAATATTTATCATAGTTTTACATCTGTAGTTTGTTGGAAATGAAGTTGAAAAGTTAAGTACAAAAATACAGGAAGTATCGCTGTGGTTCTGACAATTATACAACTACAAATGACATCGTTCAAAAGTACAGCTGCAAATCGGGCTTTCTTGTAGCGAGAAAATAATATTAAATGATTAGCTTTGATGATTCAAATCTTCAAACAACAGAAATATAGTTTGAAAGTGTCTGAAACATTCCCCGTGTGCAGTTATAGTTCCGCACTAGATATGAATTAAGTTTTTGTGTGATTTTGATTGTATAAAGCAGGGCTATTCAACTTAAGGCCCGGGGGCCAAATCCGGCCCTCCAAGGGATATGATCTGGCCCTCAACCATCTTAAAAAATATAGAAAATATTTGCTCTCTTGTTATTATTTTAGTTCTGGTTTAGCCCTGGTTTTATCCGGGTTTAGACCTGGTTTAGTCCTGGTTCAGTTCTGCAAATGCTGTTAAATACTTCGGATTACATTTTTTCGTATTTCAAAAGCATTGGACATGTTTCTGGCCCCGAGGACAAAACCGTCCAAAAAATCTGGCCCTCGATAAAATATAGTAAAGAAATAAAGTAGTCCTGTTTTAGGTCTTACTTTGATGACTGTCTTTGCCAGTTAAAAGTCACTTTACTCCTGATTTTGATCATTGACAAACACTTAAAGTGCCTATGACAGGTTGAACTACCAATTTGACAAAAGCACAATTATTTTTTATTATATTTAAGATTTAGCAAAAATAAATTTAAAAAATGTATCCCAATATGGCCATTTTTAGGTTTACATTTTTACTTCCTGGTTGTAAATCATGACATCACACTAGGAAATTCTGCAACAGCTCTCTAGCAACCATGTTATACACTGCAAACTCCTCTAATGTCACAGGAGTTATTATTTGAAAAAACAAAAATACTTTATTTTGTTGAATTAATGTTCAAAGGATCATGAAAATGTGTTTCCAGTGAGTACAAGTTTTGAATGGACTCTCCCCGCTGTGATGTCATCATGTTTTAGATCGCTGCTCTACTTCCTGTCACAGATTTTTCTACTTTTCTTCGCAAACAGACACTTGATTGGTGCAAAACTGCCATTTATATTGACAACAGGTATTATCCCATCAAACAAAGTCAAAACTAGAAAATCTTAAAAAGCCGCCATGCGCACTTTAACCCCACTACGCTACTATTTTGCCTCCCTATCAGCTTTGAAATAACTCATGGTGTATATTCACTGTCACTACTGTAACCGTAGCTCATCCTCTCCAGCGCAGTTCCCCGTGCGCCCGCCGCCTGGAGGTTGGTGGTTTATGGGCCCCGGTCAGGCTCTGGCAGACACACAGATAAATAGAGTGTTGTGCAGTGTTTACACCTGGTCCTCCGTGATCTATAGGCAGCCTGTCCACGCTCACATAAACATCTTCTCTGTCTCTGTCTCTGTCAAACGGCCTGACAGCGCAGACACTCCGCCGGCCTGGACGTGTGAGCCGCGGAGCAGTCGAAAGCAGGGCATAGAAAAAGGTGAAAAAGTGCTCCGTCGTCAGGTTGTTTATTTTTGTTTATTTTACACGGCATACTGTTCTTTACAGCCGACACGACAGCTGATCGTCTGAGCAGATTTATGAAAAAGTAGTGGCAGGTCATGGCGCGTGTATCAAGCTTGCATCGAGTGTTTCCCGCCACGGAAAAGAGACAGGCTCACGTCTGAAGTCTAAAAACTGAATTTCACTCAAAGGTGAAGCATTATCGTCCTTTTATGCTGTTATTGGGATTGAAGATTTGGAATATGCTTCGTATTTAAATCTATCAGGTGAAAAAACATTCTTTGTTTCAAAATAAATATATGAAGTGCATGATTATTTAAGTGTGAAAGAACCATTTAGTGCATATTTGCAAACGTGTAGGCAGCACAAGTTACAGAAGAAAGAAAGGTGAAAAGAAAAATTAAGAACTAACAACATTTGGACGCAATCAGGATATTGATAATGATGAATGAAGTGGGTATACGCACATAACCACATACATGCACACCCGCCTGTGCATGTACACATTACACACATAAGGCCAAAAGATGTAAATATGGTAACTAGTGGAGAAGACAGCTGTGTCCCGTTCACCTTTGTGTCTCCTGATCATGGCGATGTCAGGTGGTCCCAGCCCCCTTCCAAAAACAGGTCAAAAACCTTTAACACACAAACACCTGAGGAAATAAGCAATGTATTCACTCATTTACAAACGAACAGAAAATAACCTGCTTGGTATAAGTACAAAGCATCGGCAGGATTAGCCAATGCAATTAGCTCGAAAGTTCGGCAGCGAAATAATCACACTCTAGCACCAATCCAAGCATGCAAAAAAGGCTTTGATATTAGCACAATGTAATTTTAACCATACACTTTTCCATTACACATTTTTGATTTGTAAAAAGACCTATTTCTTGCACTGGCCATCAATAGCTTAGAGTAGTTTGTGGTTGTTCTTTTCTTTTGCAATGTATTTAATCATTCTGTGTCATGTGCTATACAAATACATTTGACCTTTGACCTTAAAAAAAAAAGTCACAAATGGAAAATGGTCACATTTATATAGCGCTTTTCTACCTTTTTTTTAAGGCACTCAAAGCGCTTTACATCACGGAACCAGTCACCCATCCACTCACACATTCATACACCAGTGTACGCAGACACTGGGGGCAAGGTGGGTTAAGTGTCCTGCCCAAGGACACAACGGTTATTATTCATCTGAAGGAGCTGAAATCGCACCACCAACCTGCCCTGGAATGATGTCCCACTCCTTTGAGCACAAGCAGATCTGGCGTCCATTTTAAAGGAACCGTATGCAAGTTTTCAAATTCCATAAACACCAGCTCTCTGTGTTCCCAGATACAAGATAAACATGTTCAAATCAAACATAGATTCCACTGATAACAATTTTAATGACGATGTGTTTTTAATTACAAAAACATTGGACACGATGGACGATGTTTACGTTTCATTTCAGCGTTGTGGTTCTCAAGGCAAAGCAGAATGAGCCTCACATCAGTCTCTCATTTGGGTTGCCAGTTTTTACGCCTAAATTCTGTTGTTATAAATTTAGCCAATCGTGAATCAGTGCTAGCGCAGCCTGTGAAACACTTGAACGTGTCTCTGTTTGCGGGTTAACACAGGCTCAGTTGTGATTGCTCTTCCTTTTTTAAACCAGTGAGAGCGCAGGCTAGACACGGTTCCTTCATGTGAAAGCTTTCTGTCCTTCGCTGGCGAAAAGTTTGCCGTCCTGATTCTTGACATTTTATCCCACACGAGCACAAACTATAAACTTTAAAGTCAAGTTAAAACCTCTTCAATAAAATGACTTTTCTGTGCTCAAGGGATAAAAGTGTCTCAGTCCATCTTAATCACCTTAGACCATTCAATAAAATCGATTTCAACATCTGCTTTCCTAGAATGTTCTTGTAAAATGATTCACGTCAGATGGAAATATAGTTTTGAACGGACAGAACGGCATCTTGGGAACATTTGTGTGGAGCCTTGTTTTATGAAGCATTACATTAATATCAAAATGTCTTTACTAATCCTGACCTTTACATTCAACACACTGCAAAAATGAATTTCTTCAACAGTTAAAATGTCTTTATTTCAGGATATTAATCTTAATTTCAGACATTTTGAGTAGTTAAGATAAGTTAAGACTAGTTATCTAATGGAACCAGATAGTTTTACTTGTTTTGAACTGTTTCTGACTTGTTTCAATACATAATTTCTTACTTAAAGACTGTTGATCTGCCAAAGAATTAGATCTGTAACTAATAATGAGAAGTTGTTTATAAAAATTGATAATCGACTAATCATTAACTGAACTATAGACCCTTTTATAACAAAGGCTGTGATATTATTATATCAAAATGTCAAAAAATAATACATTATTGCAGATTTTCAACAATAATACACTTTATTCATAAATATTCTCTATCTAGAAACCTTCAGTCGCCATATTTCAAACTTTATTTGGCTGATAATGTATTTAAAAAGCTTAAATATTCAATAGATATAATTGTTTGACTAACTGACTAATAAAGTTATCATTAGTGACAGCCCTACAATGAGTTAAGATCATTTTATTTACCTCACTGGCAAAGTTATTTTCTTATTTTACGCTAAATTATCGCGTGATCAGTCAGAAATACATTGAAACCCGTTAAATAATCTCCATCACATCAGTAATTAAATGTCAAAACTATTCAAATCTAGATTAAAAACATATAAATTCAAGTGATTTTAAGCCAGGCATGATATACATTTTTGCCGTTTACAGCAGACACAGTGCAATATGGCGGTGAAAACAAGTCTTTTTAATTGGAATCGCAACCAAACCGGCGCACACTTGGACCGCACACTGAGACAGCTCCGGCGCCCCGAGGAGTCGTGTCAATCATCCCCTGCTCCCCCTGACCAGGTCATCCCCGTGTGCTCCGGGGGGTCAAGAGCCTTCATTACAGGCCAAAGGCTAAACCAAGGAAGTCAATGAAACCTTTACTTTCTGCCGGTGAAACCTCCTGTCCACCTCACTGACCCCGGCCTTTTGTAAGAGGGCTCTTCAGCTGTTACAGATGACCGCGGCGGGGGATACCGATAACAGATAGTATCGTTATGGTTTGTTGGACTGTCCTGATGACGATATTCAGATGGTGTTACGGCAATGAATTGGAAATGTGCTAAAATGTGCCTGTGAATGCAAAGTATCAAGTATCAAAACTCAGAGTTGACTGTGAAATTGTAAAAAGTTGATAGCTTTGTTTGTAAGTATTTGTAAGTCTGTTTTTCATATTTTTATCCAACTTTTTGCAACTTTTTTTTTGTTTTTATTGTTGGGAATGTGCTTCATATAACCGCGCATATCTCGAGAACAACAAAGGCAATATTGTAAGTTTTTCACCCACAAACAAGCTGCTCAAGAACACTAGAAAAAGAAAATGTGATCGAACGTTTTGCTTTGCTTTTTACCTTTTTGTTTTCTTTTTCTGTTGTTGCTTCTTTGTTGTGTTTGTTACCGCTTTTTGTTTTGTTTCTGTTTCAGAACCATTTTGTTTTGTTAATTTTTTTGCTTCTGTTTTGTCTTTTTGTTTTGTTTTAGTTTTGTTCCCGCTTTTAGTTTTTGTTTCGTCACCTCTTTGTTTTGTTACTTATTTGGTTTTGTTACCTCTTATTGTTTTGTTTTTGTTTTTGTTTTGTTACCTCTAGTTGTTTTGTTACCTTTTTTGTGTTACCTCTTGTGTTTTTGTTACTTATTTTGTTTTTGTTTTGTTACCTCTTGTGTTTTTGTTACTTATTTTGTTTTTGTTTTGTTCCCTCTTGTTGTTTTGTTACTTGTTTTGTTTTTTTGTTCCCTCTTGTTGTTTTGTTACTTGTTTTGTTTTGTTCCCTCTTGTTGTTTTGTTACTTGTTTTGTTTTGTTCCCTCTTGTTGTTTTGTTACTTGTTTTGTTTTGTTCCCTCTTATAATGATTTGTTACATATTCTGTTTGGTTTTTTTTTCTTTTTTGTTTTACTGTTCTTTTACATTCACTTTTATGTTTGTTCGATACATTTTATACCATACTGCGGAACATTTCAGGCAAAGCAATAACATTTCTTTGGAGACAAGAAAACCAGAAAAGTTAGACAGTGCGCCTTTAATCCCGAGTGTTTTTTATTATGTGCGGTGTTCAGTTTCTCCGCGTACCTTTCATACACTTCAAACTGAAAACTTTGCAAACACCTCGCAGCCCTCTCCTCCACTCGTAACAGCAGAATCCTTCGATAGCGCTCGATAACTTTAACTCCTCTTCTTCTTCTTCTGATTGTTTTATCGGCGAGCCTGCAGCGGTCAGGTGGAGGCGCACATCGCTGAATCATATCTCTGGGATTATTCATTTGCAAATCAATTAAGTGTCAGTGTGCCTTCTGCCTGATTAATGGCTCTTCATTAGGCCCTAGGTGTCCCGTGCTGTTCCACTTTTTCTCTCTCTTACGTAATGCCAAGCCAAGAAATGAAACGCAGCCTCGTACAGTAAACTAACAATTGATTTGTTATTCTTTGCTTTTGTGTGCACTGTAAAAGGGAGTATCTACAGTAAAAGGTGCACTCTGACATAAAATATTTGGGGAAACTTGTAAGAGGATCTGAAAGAGCAACTGTTTGGTCATCTGACTTAGATGTTACTGGAAGAACACAACACTGCAGATGAATGGGAAAAATCTTAAATTTAGAGAAATCAATTCCAAACTTCACCCGTAGTTCACTCACATAAATGTAAGAAAAAAAGTGTATTACACGTTTTTCATCATGTTATGTTCATATAGAAATAACGCATTGTGTGTGTAAAACTTAATTTTCTGAAGAAAATGTGCAAAAATACTTTAAAATAGACTATGACACTCGAAAAAGTGTGTGATGTGATTAATCATGATTAATCACAGTTTCAAAGTGTGATTAATCAGATTTATTTTTTTAATCGTTTGACAGCACTAATATATATATATACATTATAGAGTGTGTGTGTGTGTGTGTGTGTGTGTGTGTGTGTGTGTGTTTAAATGCGTGTTAATGTGTTTGTATGTTGTTGTTCTTTTGTTTTCTGTGTGTGTTTTGTTTTGTTATGTGTGCGCTCTAATCCATTCTGTTGTGTATCTTGTTTAGTATCAGGTTTCAGTCTTGTTCATTCCCAGATTGTACAGTTTGGTGTGTACAGGAGCCACTTTAAGGTTGATCTTTACGTCTTATGTGGAAGAAAAATGCATTTTTAGAAAACAGCCTTTGAAGTTACAATGTTCCAGACAGATCTATGGATGAAGTGGATTAAATTAAATAATAAAACATCTTTAGGGGCAGATTGGACAAGTTTGTTGTTTCCATATGAAAGTTGAGAGAACGAACTGACCAAAAAATTAAGAAAAAAAATGTAAGTATTTTGCCTGTAGTGTCTCGCCGACTAAAACATGGAAAAAGCTCTCTAAACTATTCAATATCTCTATGATCTGATCCAAACTGCACTCAAAAGACTCCAACTGGTCTGGAGTTTTTCCAAAAACTGACTTTGAATTATTTGTCACTATTATTTACACTAAAAATACAAGGAAACTGTGTATTTATAAGTTAAAAGGCTGCTTAAACTCATGATTTGCTCCAAAATCTTCAGCTTACTCAGTCCATACGTCTCCTTTCTGCTGCTGCCCAATCTACATAAAACAATAATACAAAAGTTGGATTAAATGTTCAAACCGTACACCACGCACAGCTTTTGTCATTTGAGTCACTCGCAGCGGGAAACGGAACCGACACGTTTACTCCAGCGCTATCTTCAAAAATGTAGTCGAGTGAATATAACCACCACCCATCTCTGCACGGCGTTAGAATCCGGCTCTACACGGTCCACAAAGTACGAAAAGAAAAGAGGAGAAAAACATGATTATGTGCGGACCTTGACGGCAGCCGTTGCTAACACAAAAGCATTTTATCAGGGTGAATCACGCTCGGACGGCTTCAGTACGTGTTGTCCTTGGTACCGCTTTGGTTAGCTTACACAACACCTGCCAGCGGAGTCAGGTTTCTATGGAGAACAGAAAAAAGCAGCTGGTACGTGCAATTATAACTGGAATTACATGTGAGGGTTTTGTTCTGGTCTCATAATGTGCACTGTTTAAGCTTTGAAAACGTTTGTACGCCTTAGTAGAGCTGTACAATAACTATATGATATAATAATAAGTTCTGTTAAAGTAAAAGAAAAAAAACGTGCTCAAGAACACTAAAAATAGAAAATGTGATTGAACTCTTTGCTTTGTTTTTGTTTTGTTACCTTGTTATTTTTGTTTTGTTGCCTCCTTGTTTTGTTGGTTACCTCTTTTTGTTTTGTTACTCTTTTGTTTTGTTACCGCTTTCTGTTGAGTTTTTGTTTTGTTACAACTTTTTATTTTGGTTCTGTTGCCTCTTTTTGTTTGGTTTTGCTACTGTTTTGTTTTTGTTGTGCTACTTTTTTGTTTTTGTTTTGTTATCTCTGCCTGTTCTGTTTGTGTTTTGTTACAACTTTTTGTTTTGTTTTTTTGCCTCTTTTTGTTTGATTTTTGTTTCCTCTTTTTGTTTTTGTTTTGGTACATCTTGTTGTTTTGTTACTTGTTGTGTTTTTTTACCTCTTGTTTTGTTACTTATTTTGTTTTGTTTATGTTTTGTCGCCTCTTGTTGTTATGTTTCATATTTTGTTTTTGTTTTGTTACCTCTTGTTTTGTTTCTTATTTTTGTTTTTGCATGTGAGGGTTTTGTTCTGGTCTCATAAATGGCCCGGTTTAACTTTTAAACCTGTGGGCTCCTACAGCAGAGCTGCACAATAAATATTCTAAGTTCAAAAACATGACACGACTTAATTACTAATGTACTTTTTTAAAAGGGTACATCATCAATCAGCTTGTATGCTTTGTGTGGAATGTCCCATAGTATGGCATTAAGCATATCTTGCATTTCTTGAAATACAGGACTTTTTTTTTTTTTTCTTTTCAACAATTCATTTTACGTCTGGTTTAAAAAATAAAAAAATTCATGAGTTACTGTAATAACTTGGGAGAAACATATTTTTACAGACTTTTTTATGGCATAAAAACCCGAAAGTGTTTCAGATTGATCCTATTTATCAAAGGTGTCAAGGTGAACGGAGTACACTTTTATATTTCAAAAAATATTTTAAAAGTGTGTGTGTTTTTGATTACAGAACATTGTTAGAAAAGGATTAAAAGATCAAAAAAGTCACTGTAGCGGAATTTGTCATTTAAAAAGCATGAACAAAGGCTTAATTCATTGTGAACAAACTGACTTTAACCATAATTCCTAACCCTAACCTTAACCCTAACTTAACCCTAACTTAACCCTAATTAAGTAGTTAATAAGACTGAATCATCCTGAATGTTATGAATTGAGTTTTTGTTCATGCTTCATATTATTAAGTCAAATTAGTTGTTATAAAGTGGCACCCAAAAAGGGCACATAGTATGTCAAATTGATTTGAGATCTTAACATGTTAAAACATTGTTCCTTCATCAAAAACACACACAGTCGTGTTTAGCTTCGTTCTGCGTTTGTTTGATGAATCATGTTCAGTAAGTCCTCTCCCTCTGAGCCTCAGAAAACACAGCCATTTCTGTTTCAAATCACATTCATAACAACTGTGTGCTCACATGTCGAGACAAGCCCGGTTTGTTTGTCTGCTCTTTGTGTTTCCCTTTGCTGCCAGTAGATGACGCGCTAACACCAAATTCAGATGAAGGAAACGTTACAGAAAAATATCCAAAGTAGATCAAAAAAAATTGTAACCCTCCAGCTGTCCATTTAACCCAATCTAGACTTTCTATTTTATTTTTTATTCCATCACTATTTAACTTTCATGGGTGGTCCAAAACGTCACCTAACATACAATTTATGCAAAATGTTTTAATAAAAGAAGTATTTTTTTCCTGATATGAAAATGTATATTGCTCTTTGACCAAATGTGCATCGCTCAAACGAAGAGCGCACGAGGGTTAAGTTCTAAAACATGAAATGCCAAAGCAAAGGAAGACTGAAGAGCATGTTTAAAGGCTAATAACAATCCAAATCATGCAGCATATGTGCCCTTTAAAAGCTCTTCGCCCGCAGAATGTGGACAAGTTGGGTGTCTTTGCTCTTTGGCCTGTCAGCATGTCTGATACGGCGCTGGCCTCACTTGTTACTTCTAACACCAGCTCGTCCAAATGTTTCTGTTGGCTTTGACAGATCTAACCGCTAATGCCACCAGCGTGAACAAGTCAAAACATTTCTGTGCGGCGGGGTCGTCCCAGTCGCCCGCAGACCCCCCTCCCGCCCATCTCTCACCCATCCCTCAACGGGCCCTTAATCCTGAGTCGGGGGGGTCACTTTCATTGTCTTGTCTAAAGCTCCGCCGCGGTGTTTTTAGTGACAGAAAACTTCAGCGAGCCTCTAATCCGCGGTGAGGCCTGCGAAAACAAAGTCACAAGCCCCTCACTCATCCGCCGTTATGCTAGGCTGCCCCGCGCTATGGCTAACACATGCTATGGCTAACACATGGCGGGGTCCACGCGGTCACGTCGGCTCCCAGGTTATCTGCTCTCTCAGCGCCCGGACAGGGAAGCGGGGATTAGCGCCCTTACCAACATGGCCGACAATCGCTTTGTTTAGCTGTGGCGCAGTGGTTTGAGGTGGTTTATTTTCATTTACTTAGACTGAGATTTAAAAGGTAGATGTTTGATTTTTAAATTTTCCCTTCAGATGACTATTTTTACAATATTTATATATTAACAATGGATAAAAAACACATAAATATCGCTGTATATGCTGCAAGTCATGTCAGTACATTACGTTGTATAGATTAAAATTGACATTTCTTAGTCACGGTAGTTAAATTGTACATTTGTAAATGATTATTTATTAAAAAGATGAATATTTAAAAGCATCTATAGATTTAAATAGGGCATTGTGGGTTGATTCTTTTTTAATGCATTTTTCTCATATACATAAAGCTCTTAAAGTTACATCTACACACCAAATTGAAAGGGTCGAACAAAAGGATTTGCAAGTATCTAAGTTTTTATATAAATTTGAAATGAGGCAAAATTTTTATGCATATTTTCAGTAAAATCTAGTTTACTCCAAAACTGAATAATATCTCTAAAATCTCCTTTGTATATTTTTTTACATCTAATATGGCAACAAAAAATGAAGCAGGACACTTAAACCTGGTTCTATCAATTTTTCAGATTTGATGTCCTTAAAAAATGTGCAAACTTGGCCAAATTTTGTAACGAAGACATAAAAAAAAGATTAAATGTCCTTACATTTATGCCAGTAAACTAGAGAAGAAGTTTAAACTTGATATATATATGTTTTAGATTTTCTTTATAATAAAGCATATATACAGACAATTTGTACTTGTTTTATAATGATTAATTAGTCATTGACCAAACCTAACTAATCATTAGCAATCATTAACATCAACTTTCCCTAAACTGTTATTATTATTAAACTTTTGTTAATGATTAGCTTATTTTTTTGTCAACTTTTTTGTGAGTGACTGATTATTTTTTGTCTCTTTGTATGTATGCCTTGTTATATGAATTAATTTAAGATTTCTTCCATCACTTTAATTCAGTTTTATTCATATCCTTCTCTTTCTGTTAATAATTTATCCATCATTTATAATATTTCATTTTAGCGTTAGCATACCCACAGTCAAAGCTAGTTTCCGCACGTATCTGTCACACGGTCTATCCCGTCTCTCAGCACCTAGCATTGCGACCCGGGATTAGCGCCCTTCCCAAAACACCCGCCTCTCACTCCGCGCTGGGTCCACATGCGGCTTATCTGTTACGCGCCGGGTCCTCCAGCCCTGCGGAGGAGGCCCGGTGTCGGCGAGAGGGGCTGCCGGGTGAAAGCGCTTGACATTCTCTCGCGCACGGGGCCAAACATTTGCGCACGCCGGCCCCTGTGATGGTGCCAGGAGAGGCGCACTTATCCGCTACAAGATTACGCTGTTGAGAGACGGGAGCGGTGCGGGCCGGGGCGGGGCGGGCCAGAGGAGGCTGTGGGACGGCGGGCTGCTGGGAGTTTGTCAGATAGCATAAAGTCTACAGCGTCTTTGATCCAATCCAACTTTATTTATATAGCGTGCACATTTTATGAATACATAGGAATATCAAACATACATTTAACTATAAAAGTCAGCAATAAATTAAAAAAAAGCACATGTTAATCAATCAGAGCAATAAAAACAAATAAAAGCAATACATTAGATTACAGATTGATACTTTTTATGTACTGTAAACTGAATTTATAGGGCACATGTTATGCAAAGTGAGCTTTTAAACATGCTATAACATCGTTCCCTCATCAAAACCATACCTGGAGTTGTATTTTTGCTTCATTTTTGCTTGTTCACGAGGTCCTCTCCCTGTTCATATGGTCCTCTCCTGCCTCAGAAAATACTCAGTTTCAAATTTCCCAGATTTGTGATGTCAAAGGTCGAGATCAAGGTCCACAAATCTTCACCAGACTCATTCGGAGCATTTCTGCCATCAAATCAGGTTCATTACAACTTCAAATTCGAACCGTTTGACACTGAGGGTAATACTTGATTCTCGACACAGATTTCGATACCACAGTAATGATGGAAAAAACAATACTCATTAGTAGATAGACAATAGACTCATTCTCAACAAAACCATAATTGGACTTTCTTTATTAAACATTGTGGCTTTATTATAGTTTTGATTAAGCTCAATGGAGCTAAAACTGCTCATGAAAGGTCACATTCATACGGCTTTTTTGTATCGATACTTTTTTCAAGCGAGTATCTAGTTTCGAAACTAGTTCTAGTATCAATTAGTATCTGATCTGATTCTTCTGACAACCCTTGCGCTTACATTTTTGTTTCCATGGTAATTCCCTCCACTGCCTGTAGATGGAGTGCTAACACCACACCTGACGAATGAACGCACGACTGAGGGAAAGTCTCATTTTAAGTTCTAAAACATGAAATGAATACGTCCTTCAAGGCGAGACACGTGGTGACACCTTTTGTTCCCCGCAATGTTCCCTTTTCGGGCTCATTATTTTATTGTATTTTATTTTTCAGGATCAGTGCATATTACAAGATTTCTGTAAATATGCTAGAATTAGCTAAAAGGCTATTTATTATGTTCAACCTATTTTACAGTTGGATTTGCTGACATCTTATTGCTTGATGTATTGAGGTCTTTAACTCCAAGAAACAAGGCTAAATATACGCATTTATTTTTCATTTCTATATATTTAACTCTATATTTAACTTAAATGCTACATATACTTGGGGTAAAGGGCATTTTTACAGATGAAAGTCCTCATTTCGTGCATTAAAACTTAGATAAATTAATTAAAATTTAAATGTATTTATCTTTCCTTTTTATTGTCAGTTGCTTTCTTGACAAATAAATGTTCTATTATTATTCCTTTTTGTGTTTCTTATGTTCTGATATCTAATTTCTTTCCATATTGATGTATTCAGGTCTGTATTTTTAGCTCAAATTCTTCTAAATATGTACATTTTTACACATAAAAGCCCATATTTTTATTTGAAACTGAACATTATTAAAAGCTTGTATGATAATTCAAACGTAAAATCAATGTCCTGTTCACCTGTAGTGTCTCGCCTTTAAAAGATCCTCCCATTTGATTCATTCCAAACAGTTTTGAACAAAGTTAGCTCTGAGCTCACACTTCCACACATCAGCATTCACAGCACTGGCAGATCCCGTTGTGGGTTTTCCGTTTCAAACCTGGGAAAAAAAAAAGGAAAGAAACAGAAAAGTTGATGTTGAAGAACTCAGCATTCTGCGTCTGTGAAAAAAAAAAAGGGAGGAACGTCTTTCCTGGAAAAGACCAAAGGCTTGCGAGAGCGCTTTTCATCCGATTACACACAAACCTGACCCAGATCTGTGCGTCAGCCGAGCGTCGTCTCACCTGCGAACACATCACTTTAACTTTTGTGACGGAAAAGTTTGGAATCTTGCCTTTGTTCTACCAAGAAGCTAAAGTCTGTATGTTCTGCTGGAAAAATCTGGGTGTACGTAACTTATTTTTATTCAAGAAATATGAGCTACTGTTTAAAGGAAAAATATGATGCATTTTTCATATTGTTATTAGCCTTTAAACATGCTCTTGAGTGCCTTAAATTTGCCATCAACTTTATTAGCTGTGGTTAGGCTGGAGGAAGCAGTTATCGTGTACAGAAGGCAGTCTGCTGATGATTTAAGGACTTACAACGGTAGATAATTATCTGATAAGTGATGTGTATGATCAGAAGAAATGTCACAGATCGAGGGAGTTCAGCAGGAAGTGTTTTGACGCTTGGGAGGGAGAGGATTTTCAAACCAAAATTCCTCAAAACAGTGTGAATGCAGCTGAATGCAACTCAAGGTGTGTTTTTGATGAAGAACATTGTTAGAACAGGGTTAAAAGCTCAAACAGTCACTGTAGCAGAATATGTGTGCTTTACGCAAATTCTTTAAACATTGGAAGGAATATGGACTCATGATACTGATCATCAGTGCATGGAATCAATTCAAATTGTCAGAAGTATTTTATCTGACAGTAAAAAAAAAAAAAAAATTGATATTTTGACAGGCAGAGGTTAAGGTTAAGGTTTAGTTTTAGGTTTAGGTTTAGATTAAGGTTAAGGGTAGGGTTAAAGTTTAGGTTTGGGTTAAGGTTTAGGTTCAGGGTAAGGTTTAGGCTTAGGTTAAGGGTCAGGTTTAGTTTTAGGTTTAGGCTTAGGTCAAGGTTTAGGAAAAGGTTTAGTTTTAGGTACACTTTAATGTCCCCGTAGGGAAATTTGTCCTCTGTATTTGACCACAAGGACATTCTAGTGTCCTTTAAGTGTGCGTTGGAACACTAGAATGTTTAAAACTTTAGAAGTTTGATAGCTTTCTCTGGGTTAATCAACTTCATATGTGATTACTAAACACCAAAAGTATTTTTATTTAGAATCTGTTTCTGAAACTTTATAAACCACAAAGTTATTAAAATATTTTGCAAACTTTTAAGATTTCCATGTCGTTTTTGGACTGAAAAACAAGTGCGTTGTAGATATTAGATACCGCAGATCTGCTTAGCTTCTGTCGTGCCTTTAAACTCCTAATATTGGAATTCAGAATTTGGACGGTGGAGCACCCCTTCCCTCTGTTTTGTTCAAACTATTTTGTCACAGTCTTGTCATCCAGCCTTGATAAAACAGCACCTGCAGCATGGAACCGTTTCAGAAAACCTTTTTAGAGTTTAGATTTCCGCGGAGGGCTGCTGAATGAAAAACGGCTCTCCAAAGGTAAAACACAGGTTAAACGCACAAAAGTAAACGCAGCCCCATAAAACAAGATGGCGAGATTATTTTGAATTCACCAGAGGGCCATTCCTTCAGCGGCGGGAGAGTCAGGGAGGGGATGCAGCCGTAAAACACCGCGCACGGCCAGATAAGAAATGTCACAGAAAGTTAGCCGTTACCTGACACCAAATTTACCCTCGCACCGGGCGCTCTCCTCCTCCATTTCTCAACTCGGAACATAAACTGGATAGGAAGATAGAAAGCACAGCGGCACAGGTTAAATCAACAGTAATGATAGGCGAAGCCCGCAATTGGAAATCTAGTTATCCACATGTCAGAAAGTCAAATTATGGCTCGTCTAAACTGAAAAGTAAAAACATGTTGAAAGTAATGTGTGCAAATGTCGGTGCTGTGATTGGTTTTCTTGAGGAACATTTCCATTTCATCACAATAGAGAAAAATACTGTGTTGGGTTAAACTATTGCGTAAAAATATGACTTTTTAAAGGACACATATTCTGTTACAGCGACTTTTTTTGAGCTTTTAACCCTGTTCTAACAATGTTCTGTCATCAAAAACATACCTAGAGTAGCATTCAGCTGCATTCATGCTGTTTTGAGGAATGTTTATCAGAAAATCCCTCCCCCGCCAATTGTCAAACACACTTCCTGCTGAACTTTCGGACTTCATACGTCACTTATCCGAGAATATTCCGCTGTTTTAAGTCCTTAAATCATCGGTAAACTCTTTCTGAGCATTTCTGCCTCTAAACACGATCACTGCTGCAGCAAATCCGCACAATGACGTCTTTTCAGTGCTAACTTCACTACATTGTATATAGTGTTGGGTGCACTCTGTAAGTGACATTTCATACTGACTGATAACACTCTGTAAGTGACATTTCATACTGACTGATAACACAGGACACAGAATGAATCTGAAACTTTTTTTTTTAAACATGAGATGGCAAATTTTAAGTACTCAAGAGCATGTTTAGACTAACAGCAATCTGAAAAATGCAGAATATGTTTCCTTTAAAAAACACAATATATACTGTTAGACATCTCTGTTAACAGTAGAGGTATGTTAGAAACTGGCATTGAATCAATAACAGTAATAGTTTAGCTAATTGCATTTCAGATTGCGTATGTTTCTCATATTATTTTTGTTGTTTTGGAACATAACATTTTGCTTATGTAACTTGACAAAGGTTTTTCAGAATCATCCAACTGATCAGTTTAACGGATGTCCAAAGTTGAACTGATGCGAACATTTTACACACAAAATAAAGGTTAAAAACAATGTATGGAAACATTTTAAAATAAGGTTCATTAGTAAACAATTTATTAAACAATTTATAAGGCGTTAATAACATAACTATAATAAAACCTGGAAGATGAATCCAATATGGCCGTCCTGTTTATCCCTATGGAGAGTGCTCATTGGCGCATGACCCCAAAAAAGTTTCTTACTTCCGCATTTACTTCCTGATACGGAGGCTGCCATCTTTGTTTTACTTCCTGAAATGGAGGCTGCCATCTTTGCTTTACTTCCTGAAACGGAGGCTGCCATCTTTGCTTTACTTCCTGAAACGGAGGCTGCCATCTTTGCTTTAGGGCGCCACGTGACGACAATCCCCCACTTCATATAAAAACGGTAATTTCGGTGATTTTAGAAACGGTAGAAAAGAACATTTCCTTCTATTTTATTAAAATACCGATAATAATTCAGTCCTGTCTGCAATTATAATGAGCAATTTTAGAAAAAGGCTGGTTCCAAGAGGCTGCAGTACCTCGCACGGCCACAAATCAATCTGGGACCACAGACAGAGGGGGCGTACCTTATCCAGTTCATTTAATACATCCATGGTTAATAAGCAGTAGTTATTTGTTTCTAAGCACTTAGACGTACTACCATGGGTATATGGCACATAAAATCGTATAAATGTTAACAAGCCATTGACCAATCATGTGCATGTGTTAATAAATCATGTGCAATGAGCATTAATACAATGCTTATTAAACTGTTTTCAATAACCAAGTGATAAATGCTTGTAAATGCCCAAATAACTATAGTGTTTGTTAATGTGTTATAAATAGTTAGGAAAACAAAAAGAAAGAAAATTACACCTTGATTTGCCTTAATAAATCATGAACAAAGACTTCATAACATTAACAAATTGTTTATTAAGCATGATTCAGGCTTAGCAACAGCTTAATTAAGCTTAGTTAGGAATTATCGTTAAAGTGTAAGTTAAGTAGTTACTGAGCCTGAATCATTCTTAATAAACCATTTGTTCATTATGAATTAAGTCTTTGTTCATGATTCATTATGGCAGGAAGAGTAGTTTTTATAAAGTGTTACCAAAAAAACGTACATATAGTGTTGATGAGTGTTAATTTAGCATCGTAACAGACCTTTAATAATCATATAAAGCCTTAATACAGAATGAACAAAGACATAACTCATCATGAACAAATAGTTTATCATGAATGACTAACTTTTACATGTTGTTAATTGCAAACTGAAATATTGATCTAAAACAGCTTAGTAACAGAAATAGGTCCATTGACTTCCTGTTCAAAACTGCAGAACGGATAAGCCCCGCCTCTCCATCATGACAGTTCACTGAGACAAGCAGCAGATTGTCATTAACATGTTTGAAAAGTGGTTACATGACGTTTTTATTCTTCAGATAATCACAACTACAGCACAGGGATGTGGGCGGGGATAGGGTGTAGGTGAAAACGGTCATTTTCTGAGCAATGCATGAATGAATCGAAATACAACTTTGAGTGAACTAACGATGAAGAAACACTGCTGTAACAAGATTAAAAGTGTATTTTGCATAATACGTCCCCTTTAATTAAAACCCTAGCTCATTATTCAGTAAAAAGTAGTTAAGCCCGAATCATTCTCAATAAACTATTTGTTCATGATTCAAGTCTTGCCTCACCCTTACCTTAAATTCTATTCGATGCTCACTGTCAACAAACAGCAGTGCCTTTGATGGAGAAATAGACAATATATTCCTTTTATAAGTTTCTGCTTTTGGGAAACTATTTGTTTAACTGTCCACCACAAAAGCCAAGTTGCGCCCGGAGCTCACCAAACATCTGACTGCTCTCCACACGCCAAGCATCCGGCAGTATCTGAGCCCCGGAATCCATCTTTGCCTCATCAAGGCCCGGCTTTGTTATGGGATACACTCCAGGCTGGAAAATACCAAGTTTTTTTTTTTCTGTTTTGCGAGTGACCCATCTTTAGTTATGATAGAGGTCAGTGTACAATGCCAGGCTTGTCTGACCACTGTGGGAAGAAAAGTATAAAGTACGATGAGGCCCAGAGAATGCGCCTGCCCCGAGGAATGTTGTACCGACCGTTGTCCACGAGTACACGGAGAAACCTGAACAGTTGTGGGAGTGCTGGTGCGCTGGAGTTGTCTTGTTGATGAGCGGCAGTCCTGTAATGAGGGGAGATGGCAAAACATTCTGATGCAAACATGTGAAAGATGTTAGCGGTTCAGTTTTGTGGAGCGGGAGGGAAAAGCAGGAATGAAAGAAGACGCGTGGGCCAAATGGATTATACTAAAATACACTCAGATACCTTATACAAATGTGTAGTTTTTTTAGGTCTGGTTTAATCTTCACAAATAGCATTCATACCATCAGTGCTTCAGTGGTAAAGTCTTTTCGTAGTGGGTACACTATGATTTTTCAAAATTGCGAGAACATATACCTGCACAACACTTTATAATATTTACACCTTAATAAGCCTTAACAAAACATGACACAAATAGTTTACTAATGATTCAACTTAAGTAGTTATTAAGCCTAAATCCTGCTTGATAAATATTCTCTGTGATATCCCAAAACATGCACTTACGGTAAAAACCCTCCTGCGAAGGTAGTCCTGACTCAGCCGAGCACAAACATGTGGAGATGGGCCCCCGGCGACCCCTGCTCCTGAGGAGATGCCCCAGCGGCATTGAAGGATGGGTCAAATGCAGAGGACACATTTCCCCATGAGGACAATAAAACGTACCTTAACCTAATCTTATTGTCAGAAGTCTCGCAATTATACTGTGGCCTGTCACACTATATTCAATAAAAACCTAAAAAAAAAAAAGGAAGAAAAAAAGGATGAAAAAATAACTCATTAATTCATTTTTTTACCGCTTGTTCCTATCGCGGGTAACTGGAGCCTGTCCCAGTGACTTTGGGCCTTAGGCAACATCCCTCATAATGTTACTACCCATAATGCTCTGGCTCTGGCTGCCAATCTGTGACTTCAATCCCTCCAATAACCCTCACACATTCAAACAGGAAAGACAGAAGAAGTGTCTTACCGAATTGTACTCGATATTACAATCTACATCAAAATATTACTGTTTTGTCAATAGGTATTCAGCCGGAGTATAAGAAGCATGTCAGAAACGTACGTTCTATCCCAACAGGACACAATCATGAAACTTAAATGATGAAATTCATCTACGGATCTCAAAACCTATTCATTTTCCGCATTAAACTACATCTCTGTGCTCTTTCACCTTGATTTTATATGACTTTCTATCAAGCATTTCCACTTAATCCATTATTCCAACTTCCTGCGCTTCACACTTTGGCACTTTGATGCTCACCTTTCTCTGTAATTGGCAAATTGACTTGTGTGTGCTGCTCTCCTATAGCTCATCCTTGTGTGCCTCTTACCCAACTTACTTATTACGCACTCAAGGACATGCCCGTCATTAATATTGATGTTTAACCACTCACATTTGGAAACCCACTTGTTTCTTGAACTATTTTTTGCTATGCCGGCACTCCTCGGCTTGGCTTTCTGATCTTGGGTGACGAGCGAAGATCTCTTTTTTTTTTCGCAGACAGGAGATGGAGCACGCCTCGAGAAAGGTGGCTTTGATAGTTGAAATTAATGAGGCTGGATATGTTTGGCTGCGCTCGTTATTCCTGACATGTCGACCCCTTTGGTACCCTGCAGGGGCTAGACTTGGGTCCATAGATGTTTTTTTCTCTTTTTCATACCAAGATGTCTCCAGATTTAGTCACTCTTTTGTAGCAGCTTTTGCCTTTGCTGCTGCTGTTTCTTTTGCCGTTTCTCCGCCCCCGAATGCTGCCGTGGCGCATGGAAAAAGAGGAGATAATATAATCAGTGGAGCGTGGTGAGAACAATGCGAGCGTGGTGAGGAGCAGACACCTCTTCAAAAGCACCGAGACGTTCCACTTGAGCTGGAGAGCAGAGGGGAGACGGAGGGAGGAGCGGCAAGCTAAATCTGTATGCGCCATGCGGGCAACTCTGACTGCAAGAAGTTAGACAATGTCGGTAGTAATAACGCATACAGATGGGGTTCTTGCATCTATGCTACTTTCATCCGTTTATTTCGATTTTTCAGTTATTGCCAGTTTTATTACCACAACATACTGAAGCAAAATGCAATTATATTCAACAGGTGTTCTTCTGTTGGGATTTATAATCGAAATACAAAATTATGGCAGTCTTTGTTGAGGCTGATACAAACAAATTCACTGCAAAATAGAGTGTGTATATATTGTTTTCAGTGTAAATTGACTTAACACAGTTCAAACTTCTTACTTTTGCAGCAATAATCTTGAGAAAATAGTTGGGATACTTGATTCCCAAATCATGAAAGAAGGAAGTAGGTAATTAAATCTAGCTCGCACAAGCCTTTTTTTTTATCACATGCATCAATTTTTCAGACGTGTGCCCAATTTTAGAACAGCTTTTTCAGACAGCAAAGTGAGGCTGAAACAGACCACCCAAGCCCGGCCAATCAGAACACTGCTTTCAGCTCTTACTTCCTGACTGACAAGAAATGAAATCGTCTATTATCAGCTGCAGACAGCTCGCGGTGGTCTGATTTTATCTCAAAGTGCTGCTTTTATGTGCTCTTTGAAGAAAAAGACATTAACAAACTGGCTCCTCTTTGAGTTTGGGGAGTGTCAGCGGTCGACCCTTCTGGAGCATTTCTTTATTCTGCTTCGATTGGAAAAGTTCCAACGCGATGTCCGCACCAATCCAGAGCAACAGTGGTTTCAGCTGATGTTACAGTCTTTCATTGAGCTGAAACATTTGACTTGAAATAGACTTAAGTTTAAAGAGCATGTACCAGATTTTTAAGTAAAGTAAAATCTGTTTCTGCCACAGCACTGATATATTATAAAAGCATCTATTTGAGTGAAAACTAAACCACCGCGCTTTCTCTGTATCTAATCATTAAGAGGATGAACTGTCAACTTTAAATATCGTTTTATTTTGCTGCTGCAGGAGTTTGAATTTCCTTCGGGACCAATAAAGTACTTATCTATATATCTATGTATTTTTACCAGTAGTTTTTTCTTTTCTTTAACTCCATTCTTATTTTTTGGTATACTGACAGTTGCATCTCATCTTTAAACCTCATTCCTCATGATCCCCCTCATTATTTAAGTCCGATTCCCCGCAGTGAAAGCCCAGCCTGCTCACATGTAACATCCGTGCAGGGCAGTGTGTTGAGGTCGCTGTAGAGATAAGACGAACATCTGTTAGCGAGTCTTTATCTGCGGCCAAGCTCCTGGCACTGTTTCGTAAGGCGCCCCAGCTAATCAGAGCAGACACACAGTTTGGAGATGGTGCAGAGAGAGGGAGGTGGGAGGTCCCAGAATACACACACTCACGCACGCACACTTACTCACCAGAGATTGGACTCGGACGCCAACTTGGTCCGTTTTTGGCAGCGGGTTTGTTTATGTTTCTGCTCTTTAGTTATGGGGGAGAGTGTGGCGCGGACCATCCATCACTCGCCCAGCCGGACCCACCTGTTCTGCTCATGCATATTCACAACCGCACGCCGATACTGTACTTACGAATGACACGGTTACATTAACGAGTTTAGCTTGAGGGGATTCAAGATGGCCACCTTACAAAAGACTAAAGACTGCATTCATGTTTTGCCCTTGTTTAAAGTAGACCCAAGTAACAGTTTTACCTCATTAAACGTCTTTGTAAGTCCGCGTGGTGGTCGTAAATGCATTTTCGAAGCCGTCTCCCCCTGTTGTCTCTGAGCGGAAAACCAGCCTTGCAACTTTCCTGAGAAACCGTGGCTCTCTTTTTCATATTTGTCGACATGAAATGTTTTCGTATGCGACTGCACTTCCCTATTTCAATAAAAAGGAATGGTAGTGTATTTTCAGAAGAGGGATGCAGGGTGTACTCTGTCGCTGAAGTCAGTTCTGTTTTACATCGAACACGAAACAGAAACAACACACAGAGAGAGCATACAAACATTCACTTAGGTCCTAAATTTGTAGCCCGACGTAAAATTATTGCTATTACTATAAAATTAAGTCTGAATGTATTTTTGTCCTCGATCCATTTCTTTGTGACGGCCTTCTTCCCTGTTCCAAAAGTACTCTATGTCTCAAAAGTGTCTATTTATTGTGTCCAAGGCAGGAGTTTTGAGGCCCGAATACACCGTTCTGAAATTGAATAGGATGGCAGTGTCAAAACATTCTGTAGTGCTTTTTAAATTTGTTTTTACCAAACCTTTTATTGTCAATTTGGAGTGAACTACCAATGAACAACTAACGCTAGCCTAAATCAGCACCAAGACAGATCCAAGCTAGGACTGACTCATTTAGGATTATTTTGTTGCTATTTCAAACCAGAACAAAACAATTTCCTAAATTATGAAGGTTGTCCAAAAAAGTCAATAACCTACTATCAAAACTTCTATCAAAACTAGTCTCTCTTTTGAGGAAGAATACTGAAATAAATTGCATATAGAACATAATTTAACCTTTTCTGAGGGGCTAGTATTGTCTTGATCTATTTGAATTTGTCAAAAAATGTTTGTATCATAACCAAACTGCTATCTATCTACTGTATCTGTAGTTATTCTTCAAGCTAGAAGATGTTTGATTCTTCTTGGTTTGCCCGATTTGTAGAGTGGAAAGATAGTTCCACATCCATTTTAGAGTTTCATTTTCTAGAATTAACCTTCCAGTGTTTTAAACTAAACACTGCGCTCCATTAGCCCAGTACCATTTCTTGCATAGCGCTAATGTATTTTTTTTTGACGACTTACAATCACTTGAGCATGTGAGTAACACCAGAGTTAGAAAATATTAGAAAACATGTGTTGTACTACAAAATTACAGTGTTTTATTTGCTAAATTAATGAATATAATGTGAACACAAGAACCAGGCTGCGTACTTTGTCACTCCTGGAACCGTCTGCACAAAAAAGTTCAAAATCCTGTCTCAGTATTTTCCGATTCTCTTCAGACCCACAGTAAAAGTCTTTGACAGAACTTTGTAATCCGGTTTGATTGTTTCCCAGCGTGGGTGCGTGCCCCCGGGTGACTCCGCTCTTTAGCCTTATCCCGGGAGGATGGCAGGGGGGCTGGCGGGGGACGGGCGGGGGGTCTCCACAGCTGCATAAACCTGTCCACCGTCATGACCAGCGGGGCAGAGTTTGTGACAGGGCCCACCTAAGTTCATTAGCCCACCCGCCGACTGGATCCATACAACCCCGCAGCCCGGTGTCACTGACGCTTAGCCTGACACGCGCTAACACACCGCTAACCATGCTAACCCACATGCTAGCACACACGGACGGCAGCCAAAGGAATAGCAAGACGGCCCCCCCGCTCGAAGAGGACTTAAATCGATGAAGAAACGTAGTGAGACCGCCACAAAAAGTCAATATCAAGTGATCCGTATCAGCGCCGAGACTTGTATTGTGTTTGATCTCTCGGAGTCGGTCGCGCTTGGCAGTGTCAGGAGTGGTAAAAGTTGATGGGAAAATGGAGAAAAGAGAAAAGACATGAAACGGTAAGGAGGGTGACAGCTGTGCAACGAAACAAGGTTAAGTTTTGGAAGTCAAATCGCCATGATATACAGAGGAGTGTGGACTATGCTCGGAGCGGGGTGTCCTTATTAAATAGCACTAATATTAGATTGGTCATTTTGTATATTTACTACTTAAAGGTAAAGCCGAACTTTATTGCTTTTAGAAATGAACTTTTGTCCCTATACAAGTCTTTAAAATTATTAAAATGTAACGATGCTTTAAAACTGACAGAAAAAATGGCCATATATCTAAATGAATGTCCTCTTGTATGAAAAAAAATGTATATTCAGTTTATTTTATTTTTTTATGGTGCTGCTTAGTTGTTGTTTTTTGCACCTGTCATTTTGCGAAAATGTTGTATTGCCAATTTTGATTATTGAAATAAAAATTAAAATTAAAATAAAAAAAAATTTATATTTACTGTAATACTATCATGGATTATGTCCCATATTTGTGCCATAGCCCTAGCCCACGACCAATCAAATGATTTATATGTGTAATGTCAGTAGCTACGAAAGAATATATCTAAAGACTGTAAGCTTGTCTTTAGTAGGTATTGCAGGATAGGGCCAGTGCCATTGTCTATGTTGTAACAATGATAGAATCTGAAAGGTTTTTATTGTTTTTTATTGTCGGTGAACAAAATTCACAAACTAGGAACTTGCTTTGGCGGTAAGGTGCAACATATAGCAATGTATAAAAATAATTGTATGGTTAAAAAGTATAAACAATGCTAAAACAAGATAGAATAAGGACATGCAAAATAAAGTAATAGGACTTACAAATTTGCAACCTCATGTACAGCAGGCATGCAACAATTTTTTTCTTTCTTTTTGTTGTTGTTGTTGTTGTTGTTGTTGTTGTTGCTTAAATCTAGTAATCCAGCTCAGTTTAGGCAAAAAGTGCAAGTGCAATATTTGATCATTTTAATTCATATAATTTTCATACTAAATATTAATATAGGCTGAGTTTGTTTTTACCTTTCAATACAGTCTTGAGCATGTCAAAGATTAGTAACAACATTGGCTCTG
Organism: Rhinogobius similis; assembly: GCA_019453435.1. Classification (NCBI taxonomy): domain Eukaryota; kingdom Metazoa; phylum Chordata; class Actinopteri; order Gobiiformes; family Gobiidae; genus Rhinogobius; species Rhinogobius similis. The sequence goes on along the minus strand of CM033639.1, from coordinate 28,094,240 downwards.
ATTCATTTTTTTTTGTTTTTCCCCCACTTGTTCTGTTGGCGCCATTTCCTCCCCATTGACTTAAATTATAAAATGTTTTGATTGCCATGATGACTCTGTAAAATTGTGCTTTTCTGATCACCTGTGTTTTTTCTTTCTCAGACGATGTAAAATTAGTGATTTTCATTGTTCACACTGAAATGACCCCATTTAGCTTTTCAACAGACTTCCGTAAAGAAAGGCATAGTTTCTTCATAGTTTCTTTTTGAATCAATGGGCTCTCTAGACAGGTGTGTTTTGGAGGGTCCTGGAGGGATGTATTTTTAATACATTTAGTATTTTTAGTTGTATCTGAGGTGGATTAACTATTTAAAGGGGAAAAAAACCTAAGAAACAGGTCTACGATTACGACATAACATATTTTCTTAGGCAGTTTTTCTACAATGTCAGTGTCAACTTTATTTCTATAGCACATTTACAACAACACCAGCTGCCCAAAGTGCTTCACATGCACATCATGGTAAAAACACACAGTAAAGTACAACATTATTACAAACACAATTAGATAACAGTTAACATGGGCTGCAAGCCAAAGCAAAGAAATGTGTCTTAAGAGCAGATTTAAGAGTCTAGTGATGGAGCAGATTTAACAACAACTAATCTGACCTGCTGGAGGCGCTGTAGGGAGAATCGGTCCAGCCCACAGTACAGCGAGTTACAATAATCTAGGCGAGACGAAACAATCAAGTGAGTAACTCGTTTAAAGTCACTGGCTGGAAGGTCAACGGTGTCTCAATCGACCAAACTTGTTATTCGTCGACTCCTTGTATTTGGATTACGAACTACAACAGCAGAAAGAAGACGAGACTAGCTGGAACGTTTGGAATTACTGATTTATTTCATGCTTCTGTGCACAGTTTCTTGGTACTTAACTTTTCTGAAGGTCATGCCAAGTTATTATTGAGTGGACTTACACATTTTTCAGATATATATGGTCAGACTGTGTAAGAATTCTTAACTCTTCTAGCACTACTATCCTTTGGTTGCACACTGCCCTGTTACATTGTCGCCGCTATGGTCCAAATTTATGATAATGCGGCGCGAATCTCAGAAGTTAATCTTTATTCACAACAATTCTCAAGTTGAAGGTCATTCCCTTGCGCAGAAAGCCGTCTCATATTGGTTCCCTCCTGCTCTGAATAACACAATTGGCTTTTGTTTCGTCTATTATCATTTCCGACTGCGGCTTTTTGAAGACAATCGCTCTCAGAAACGCTCGCTTATATTGACTTAGCCGCCAATAGTTGTTTTGTATTCGAAAACGCCGCAGCATTCATTTTCATATTAATAACTCCACAGTAGGAAAAAAAAAAAACAACATAGATAAATAAACATTGGCGGTTGAGATAGCATCTTTCATTTACTATAACAGCGAGTCAAAGATGATTATTTTGCCTCTCATCTCGCTAGGTTAATGAAAATTTATTCTAACTAGAGGGGCTTGTATTTAGGGGAATTAGCGTGTGTGTGGCAGCGACAGGAACACAAGGAGACATTTAAATTACAAAGCCCAGCCGCGTCGGATGAATCAAATGTCAACGTTTGTTATTGCAATGCGCAGGAGGGAAGTCGTGGAAAACAGGTTCATTTACACAATGGGGAGATGGAAGAACTGGAACCTTTGTATTGGATTATACTTTATAATAACTACACTTATTCCTGCCTTAACAAAGCATGACTAAAGACTTGATTCATAGCCAACAAACTGTTTATTAAGAATGATTCAGGCTTAGTAACTACTAAATATTACTCTAATCCTGATTCCTGACCCTAACTTTAACCCTAATCACGTAGCTACTTCTTTGTTCAGGCAATTTAAGATGTAGTTATTATAAACTGGTACCATTTTTTTTGTGTTTCTGTTGCAGGACAAAGTAAAGGCATGATAGTTTATGTCTCTTTGTGTGTCGTTAGTGTGATACCACTTTATAATAACAATGATTTGGGCTTAGTAACTACCTAGGAGTACAGGTTAGGACATATAACTTTTGTTCATCATGAATTAAGTCTTTGTTCATGCTTTATTAAGGCTATTAAAAGTGTAGTTTTTATAAAGTCATTTTTTTAAAAGTAGATCTATAACAGCTTTTGTTACCACTTTGTAATAACTGCACCTTAATTACCCTTAATAAAGCATGAACAGTGACTTAATTCATCATGATTTAGGCTTAGTAACTACTTAATTAAGGAGTTAGGGTAATAATTGTTACTAAACCTTAATCACGCTTAATAAATAACTTTCTCATTATGAACTAAGTCTTTGTTCATGTGTTATTAAGGCTTTTAGATGTGTGGTTATTATAAAATGGTAGGATTATTTATTGATGTAGATCTAAAACATATTTTGGTAATACTTTATAATAACAACACTTATTCCTGCCTTAGTAAAGCCTGAACAAAGACTTAGTCCAAAGTGAACAAATAGTTTAATAAGAATGATTCAAAGACCCTAGCCATAACCTTAATAAAGTAAGGCTAATTAAGGTGTAGTTATTATAAAGCAGTACCCGTATTTTGGTAACACTTTATGATAACTTTACCTTATTTAGTCTTAATAAACAATGAACATAAACTTACTACTTTACTTTTTTATACTATTTTTGCTAACGCATCTCTACAGACTTTTGTAGATCCTGCCAGCAACGCCAAGTTTTTAACATTCAATCCCAAGCTTGATAGCAATACCGATATTTGCTTGAGAACATTTCATTTTGTTTTTTTACTCTTTTACCCTTGAGGCGTCGTAACAGTCTCAGCTTTCCCTCATTTTCTCAAACTCCCAAATGTTTGCTCTGCGGACGATCCAGCCTGTCACGTAAACCCCGCTTTAACTGACATGTGCGTAAACAAGGACACTCCTGCGTTTGCTCCAACTCCGGGTTTGAAGCCATAATTCCTCCTGACACCCCGGACTCTTAAAACGGGCTTTTATCTAAACAGGCGCTGGATACAAGGCAGAGAACACATGTTAGGAGTCAGCCCCGACAATGACAAGCCGCGCTCCCCCTCTGTGAGAACTGACATGGTAAGGATTACGGGGGAAAATTGCATTAATTAAGTCATTACGGGGGGTCGGCCTGGTGACTTTTGACTCCAGATCTGGGGGCGGCTGCGGGTGGATGTGATGTGCAACAGGTGGCAGTCATTCTGTGCTCTGGCTGCTTCAGTCGTGCTCAATGAGTCGTGAAGATATGTTCCGGGGCAAAAAGATGCACAAAAACCATAGCGTCTGATTTTAAAGTTGACTTAAAACATTGAAGATGACACAGAGAGAATACACAAGCACTGGCAACACAAGATATCTAACAATATTACGCCATATATATGTTCAAAGTTCAAGTCCAAATCTATATGAATGAAACAAAAAGTACAAAATAACGGCACAACTAAATTAACATACAAGTACCATTTAGTCATAAGTTTATCAAACTAGTCCATTTTGTACTTTAAGGGTAGATTTAGTCGTACTTATTTGGGGGCTTTGAGTTGGATTTTCTGGCTTCACGTTACAAAAAAATTATTAAAAGTAAAATAGCCGGACGTAAACTGGAAAGTCATAGCTGGAATTTTGTAATATTGTGTTATTTTTTTATGCATCTTTTGGCTCATTTTGGCTGTGCAGACTGGAATGAGGGTAAAAAAACAACAACTTTTTCTTACCAGTTTTAGATCAATAACACGGTTTACAATGAAGAAAGTGTAAAATAATAATAAATGTATGTTAAAGGTTAATACAAAATAGTTGGAAAAACACATAATATTCTTCTTTAACCAGTTTCAATCAAATGTAGGTCCCACTTTATGATAACTATCCCTTATTTTGCCCCAATAAAGCATGAACAAAGACTTCATTGTGAACAAATAGTGTATTAAGCATGATTCAGGCTTAGTAACTAATTAATTAAGGTTAGGATTAGGGTTTGGGTTAGGAATTGTGTCTAAGCCTGAATCATTCTTAAGCGACAATGTGAATTAAGTCTTTTTTCATGCATTACGAAGGCAGTATTATAAAGTGTTACCAAAATGTAGAGTTAAGGTCAACAATTCATTAATAAACCAATTCAAAAACTTTTTACACCAAGTGGAATATTGTTCATTTTGATTGCAGCTGATTAAAATATGTCCGTATTATAATTCCACCTTGCCATGATCAGTGTATTTTATGTTCTTTAAATCACTCTCAGCTTGTGACAGCGTGGAAACAATTCACTGTCAAAAGTTGCCATTTATGACGTACTTTTCCGCAACTTTCTACCCTTTGCTCTCTTTCCCCAACCTATCCATCCCTGCTTTAAATTTACCTTTTGAATGTGCTCTTTATGTCCACCACAAACGCTATTTTGATGGGCAGACCGGCTCTAAAGCTGGCCTCAGAACTATGGCCTCACATCTGGGTTCAGACGCTGGGCCTGGGCCTGGATTTGGCTCAGAGCGCTTGGAACCGGAGCGAGCGGCGCCTGGACTTTGAGAGAGTCCAAAGCGGGTCTCAGGAGATGGGCAGGCGCATGCAGATAAGCCGGAGCTGTTGTTACGTGTCCGAGCGCTCGTCTTTGCTAACCTGCTCGAGCGTTTGCTTTTAGACCAGACAAGTGGAGACACAGGTGGAGTTTGACTGGCATGGAAGCGAGAAATAATGGAACTTTACGTGTTGAGTCTTTGACTTTGGGGTGTTTTTGATGCGTAGTACTACTAGTATTATCTGCACGCTAACAAGATAATAAATAGAGAATAGTTTGTTGCTAATATGAAGGGGCTGTACCGGTTACTGTTTTGAAACGTGACAAACAGAACTAGTTCATGTTCCCAATTTTCTACGTGAAATAAAGTAATGTTCCCAATTTTCTGCAAGAAATAAAGTTGGCCCCAGCGCAGATATATCCTAAAAAAGGTGAAAAGGAGACCACAGTGGATCTAATTATAGAGCGTTTTATCCTACGAGAAGTAGAAACAGTAAGCCGTTAGCATGCTAATGTTTACTGTGATGGCAAAACTTAATATTTATGATGCTGGGACTGCATTAGGAAGGTGAGCGTTACATGTGACTGAGGCTTTAAAATTAACTAGTTCAGTTTTTCACGTTTCAAAACATTCAAAAAATCAGGTACATCCCCTTTAAAGTGTGTATGACAGGTTGAACTACTCATTTTATTAATACTTATACCATACTTAAGATAATAATATTAAAGATTTTCCTTCAAGTGTTGGCAGTTTTTTAGGTTTATAATTTGACTCCCTGATTGTAACATCCGAGGGAACGCCCACTAACGTCGCTCTGACTTCACCATGAAAGGGGTTTGCTAGCAGTACACCCAAACATAACTGTTCTCCAATATTTTCTTAATAAAATAATAAATTGGAAATCGCACCTGAATTATACTTTTTCTTCAAACGTCCGATCTCACTGATTCACTGAAAGAGGTTTATTTGTTTGTGGCTAAAGCTAGATACAAGATACAAGATCACCATCCAGATTATTGTAGCTTTTTCTGCATCACTGTGTCTCTATGCCGTGTTTTAACATCTCCATGCTCTGGGAATATGATATTTTTGGGCTTAGCGCGAGTGCCGTGCGTTGATAAACGGGAAACAGCTGATGCTAATGGGTGCTAGGTTTATTTAGCTAAATCTAGGTACTCTACAAATAAAGTTATCAGTTAAAATACAACAAAATCAAGTCAGCGTTTGATGAGCAATGATTACGTTTCTATCTGCCTTCGTTCTCACGTGTGTTCTCTCTTGTTGTCCAATCATCTCGTGCTAAAGAGTTCCGGGACCTAAAGCGAGCCAGCACCCTCTTGAAGCTAGTACCTCTCAAGCCCCCTTCGGACGGTTCACTTATGACCGAGCGAATCAGAGCGGCCTATACTGTATGTTAACAAATAAATACGTACCAATTTCTCTTCAAGCGGCCTCCAAGTTACACCGTCACGTTTAGTTTCTTACAAAGCTCCTTGCACGACCGCGTTTGCTCTCCTCCGCTGAGCACCGGGTGGCACCTCTCACCCTCAATATGTCAGCCCGCAGCGGGGTGCCATGGGCGCAGCGGGGTGCTATGGGCGCCGCGGTCAGACGGTTAAGCACTCTCCGCAGCCCCATCGCCCAAAGGAGACTCCCGCCTCGCTCCAGCCCAGCCACGACACTCCTGGCCCGGGTAGAGCGGAGGGAGGCCTGGCCTTTGCACGGCTGGAGAGCACAGACTGTGAACAGGGCACGTCAGCATGGGAGCCTGGCATTAAGAGAAGTGTACGGAGAGCTGTGGCAGGAGTCAGGGGGGGTTATAGGAGCAGAGAGAGGACCCAAAGTTCCAGCGATTTGAAAGTTCGAGAATGAATTGGGTTGGAATTTGTAACAGTTAATAATCAGGGGCTGAGTCATTATTATTGTAATGTTAAATTAAATTAAAGGTTCTCAAAATGTTCTAATTTTAACTTGGTTTGGTGGGAGAGCACCTGTGGAAATTATCTATTATAGTTTTACATCTTAGAAGTTGCAGTTTGTGAAGAGTTTAAAGTTTAAAATTTCAGGAAGTAGTGCTATAGAGTTGTAAGCCTGAATCCCTCTGTGATGTCATCAAAAAGTGACACGCCATTGTAAACAGAGACAAATTTACACATAACACACAATTTTTTGACAGTTCAAACGGTCATTCAACGACAACAAATTGTGATCAGGTATAATTATTTGTCAAATCATAACTATTGTGTAATTTGTATGGATTTTGGCTCTCGCTTACAGTCTGGTTGCTAGGCAGTAGTTGTGGAATTACCTTACTGTGTCATATTTGTCCAACCAGGAAGTGACATTTTAAACATTACACAAACTGTCAAACTGGGGACAAATGGACAAAATATTTAGTAAAATCTTATAATCGTATTCATTACGTTTTAGGGAATGTGTCATTTAACCTGACATATACACTTTAAGGGGGAAAAAATTGCAAATTAACAATTAAGTTTTAGCAAAGCTATCTGACGTCACAAAAGTTTTACAGGCTACTAGATGCCCTTCCTGACATAACCATGCACTTGCAGCTAGACTTGATCCAGTCTTGTAGTTGGAAATACTCACCAAATGCCTATTTACAGTCACTATTTTACACGTTTATGCCACACAAAACTATGAAAGTAAAGTTTTGTTAAGGTTTGAAGTGTCAGAAAAGTATGTTTATTTAATTGTCCATAAACTGTGCATGACGTTCGATTGGAATTCCAAGTCTATCTAACACAGCTTTACTTATTTTCCAATGTTCCTTCACCAACTGCCACTTTACTGCAGGTTCTATCCCACCAAACATAAAAACCTGTCATATACACTTTAATTAAGGCTCCGCATGTTTCAAAATATGTGATAGTAATCTGCCAGGTTTACGCAATTTAACTGAGTTGGGGTCAAGGAAAATTACTCTTGTGAATGTTCAAGGGCCTATAGTCTCAAATATAAATGAGCAGTTTCTACATTTGTGGTTTTTGTGTTTGGGTGTTTAAGAAAACAAAAAACTAATTCCCCATTTGAGAGTCATCATCACACAAAAAACATGAATTTATATAAAAACAAAGTCACGTTTTTCAGACTACGCATGCCCAGATACGTTGGCACAAGCGCTGAAGTTGCTATAGTAACCATACTATGGACCAAACTTATTTTTGAGATTCATTAGATCAAATTTATTCTTGGAATATAAACTGTTTTCCAGATAAATACGTGCTCAAAGTCTATAACAGAGCTGAATAAAGTCTGACTTTATTCAGTTTGATGATTTGAAGTTTGATGATAATGAGCTAAAACAATCACTATTGCTTCTCGTTCTTACATTAAACTCTGTGAAATAGTCACATTTTAATTGAAATACATTTAAATGAGCACTACTTGAGGCCACAGAATAAACACGTTATAAAGAGTCAAACAAGTTTAATTATTAAATTGGACCGTTGTTCCAAATGACAAAACCCAGAGCCAGTCCCCTGTATTTTTTCCAATGGACATTAGCATTAGCCCTAAAAAAATCACAAGTTATGGATAATCAAGATGGTTTCAAGCACATTTCTGTCAAAACCTTGTTAAAAGTCATTGTAGAGTGTGTAAACCTTGTAGCGTTTTATTTTAGATAACAATTAGCTTGTAAAATAGCTTCTGAGCTAACGGCTAACTAACTTTAAATGGAGATTGGATGTTGTGTGCGTTTGGCAAGAGTCTAGTGACATCCTTTTTTTTTTAAATGATATGTTATATACAGTATAAGAACATACAATTTACAAAACTCCGGTTTGCAACGACCAAGTGATCGAGTTTAAACAACGTGCGGAGTTAGAGAGTTTCCCGTCCATGAATGTCCGTGATTGTCTTCCAATGTTTTGATAATCTAAGCACCGATTGCGGGCCAAATAACACCATATTCCCGTAGATCCATGTGTTATTTTCCTTATCTCTACCTCATCATTTCACATTCTCTATCGTCCCCTCTCTTCTGCTCGGTAAACAGTCACGGTGGGCCTTATCTCTGACCTCCCTGATGTCACACAATTTATCCACACAGGCGCATACGTTCACATAGGGCTGTGTATGAGGGCCACAAACATATATGGGTTGAATACAATTTGCACTTCAGACGCTTGTACATCTCCACGCAATTTGTGCACGGACACGCTTCGCCCAGACCCAATCCAGACCGTCCACGATGAGCGACAGGCAGGGAGAAAAGGTCTGAAATGTTGAGGAGAGACGTGTTAGCACTGGTTGAGTTCTGGTTTAGTCGTGGTTTAGGCTTAAAGGGCCTATGACAGGTTGAACTACTCATTTAACATAAATACAGTTAAGACAAATATATTTCAATTTCTACTAAATTCTTTACACATTTTACCGCAGTTTATCTATTCTTTCAGATTTTTAATTTTACTTCCTGGTTATAAAGTATGACATCACGCTAGGAAATTACCATAGCAACCACACTGCACACTGGCCAAAACTCATCTAATGTCACAGATTTTGTTAATTTGACAAAGAGAAATGCACGTGAACACCTTTATTTTGTTGAATTAATGTTTAAAGGATCAAAAAAGTAGTTTCTTTTGTGTAAATTATGCATAACCCCAGTGTGATGTCATCAATCTGTTTACTTCCTGTAATTTTCAACTGATTTTTCAACTTTTCTCCACAAATAGCGACCTGATTGGTGTAAAACTACATTTTTTATTTACAAGAGGTATTAATACACTGAATAAAGTCAAAATTGGAAAATCCTAAAAACCTGTCATACGCACTTTAAGGTGTGTTCTAATGCACGTAATGTCTTGGTAAGTTCCTGGTTTGATCGTGGTTTAGTTTGATAGTGAGCTTGGTTTGGTCGGTCAAATCCAGGTTTAGCTCTGTGTTTAGTTCCTGGTTATGACCTTTAGTTCTGGTTTAGTCCTTGTTTTTCAGTCTTTTTCTTTTTTGACAGTCTTGGTTCGGCTTTGTCCAAGTATCTGGTTTAGCTCCGGCTGAGTCCTTGTCCTGGTTTAGTCCTGGTTTGAGTCATTCCTGATGTAGACTTGGTTTAGTCGCTTCATTTTTTGTGACCACTTTGCATTGGAGGCTATGCTAGCAAAAGTAACATTTTTACAGTATGTTTTTTCCATGTTTAGGGTAAGGTTAGGATTAAGGTCAGGAAGAGATCATTTTGTTCAGTTAGAGTTAGGGGTTAGAGATAAGGACTTTGGGGAAGCTAAGCTAAGCGATTCTCGGCAGAACTGCGTTGTGGAAAAAAACGATGCGGTTCAGTCCTGCTCTAGTCCTGGTTTTGTCATTATCCTCCAAATCAGAATTACTTTTATTCATCACCAAAGGGAAATTGTCTTTGTTAAGGGCATGCAACCATCCAGCAGAGGAAAATAGAGGTTCAAATTAAGATAAAAATAAGTCTAAATGTGTTCAAAATTGCAAACACAATTAAAAATCAGTATCTCAATTGAATAAAGGTTTATAGTTTAAGGTTTTGGTCCAGTTGACTGTGATGCATTTGTGTTTAGTCCTATTTCAGACCTGTTTAGGCCTGGTTTATTACTTAGTCTTACTTTATTACCTAGACCCATTGGCCTAGTTTAGTCCTTCTTATTTAGTTTCTGCTTTAGTTCCCATTTAAGATTTTTAAACCTGGTTAATTCCTGGTAGTCCTTAAGGCCGGTACACACTACGGGATGCATGAGTCGTACAAGATTTTAGATCTCATGACCTTCCAGGCTCGAAGACTGCAGAGAAGAGACCGCACAAAACAAACTAAAAGTGGCAAGCTAAAAAAGCTAGCTCTTTTTCTCACTTTTCAGTTTTGTAAAGGATGCTACAAAGTTAAATGTAATGTTACGTGGACTGGTTGTCATTAATTTGCGGCGAAATGGACGAGAACATAACAGTTTAACTTTATTTCTCACTTCTAATAAACCGAAAGACATTATTGTAATTTTTCTTTCCGTCTGTCCCTGATGCTCTGCTTTATTGGCTGTTGAAGAAGCATGATGTTTTATGGTTACGATATGATCAAACATAAAGAAAAATAGCAGCCTAAAAATCCCTCACGAGGATCCAAAGTCGGGTCCCAAACTGTCCCAAATTTAGACTTGGTTTAGTCCTGGTTTAACGCCAATCTTTTCTAGTTTAATTCTGATTTAAACTTGATTAACTCCTGGTTCAGTCATTTGGATTTTGTTAGTCCTGTTCAAGAGATATTTAGTTCTGTGATCCAAAGTCGGGTCACATCTCCCTGAAGTCAGAGCTAATAAGAGCGTAAATCGGGTAAATCGTGCAGTCGAGTTGTGATTTCAAACCCATTTGTCCAAGTTTAGACCTGGATTAGTCCTTGTTTAGCTCCAGTCTACTTCTGGTTTGATTCTGGTTTAAACTTCATTAAGTCCTGGTGTAAAAGTTTGGGTTTTGTTAGTCCTGTTTTAGAGATATTTCAGTTTTGTGTTCTATGTTTGATTTTAGTCCAGATTCTTTTTCGTTTCTAAGTTTAGTCATGGTTTAGTCCTAGTTTAGCTCCAATATATTTCTGGTTTCATTCTGGTTTAAACTTGATTTAGTCCAGGTTTAGAAGTTAGAGTTTTGTCAGTCCTGTTTTAGAGATATTTTAGTTTTGTGTTTTATGTTTAATCTTAGTCCAGTTACCATTCATTTCTCATTTTGTTTCAATCTATTTCTGGTTTAAACTTGATTAAGTCCAGGTTTAGAAGTTTGGGGTTTGTTTGTCCTGTTGTAGTTTTGTTCTTTGTTTTATCTTAGTCCAGATACTTATTCATTTGTAGGTTTAGTCACCATTTAATTAATCTATTTCTGGTATAATCCTGGTTTAAACTTGTCCAGGTTTAGAAGTTTGGGTTTGCTTAGTCCTGTTCTAGAGATATACTACTTTTGTGTTCGATGTTTAACCTTAGTTCAGGGTCTCGTTCATCCCTAGTTTCGTCCTTAACTTCGCATTTAACCAAAAAACCACCTCCGCTCACACGATATCTCCATCGCCCGCCATTTAACATCCATTTTCCCGGCTACAATTTCCCCTTTTCTCTCTTCTCCTCCTGCCCACTGCTCAAATAACCAGCTCCGGGCCCATCCTCGCTCCCCAAGGGACCACAACACTTGAATCATGGCTACAATTTAAGCTATCAAAACGTAATAGCTGGATGAGATTGCCCGGCGGTGGGGCTGGAGACGACAGGTATACGCAGCTAAGCAGGTTTATGTTCCACCGACCCGCAGGCCTCACTAAATGTGCTTAGCCGTAGCGCAATTGTTCCCGCGCGCCGGTCTAACTGTGAACGCGCCCGGTGTTTATTTATGGTTTTGCTGTTTTTGATTTAATTTTAAGACGAGGTAATTAGCTTCCAGCGGGTTTTGGAGTGAGGGAAATCGAGAGAGAGAGAAATTCCGTTAATGTGTTTTGTAGCAGCCAAAAAGTTTATTGTTTCATGTGCCTGCGAGTGGTTTTATCAGCGCAAAAGGTCAAACAAAGGTGAGCGCGTTACTTTGGTGTAAAGCGAGCCGGTAGCAGAGTTGTTAGCGTTCGTAAGTTGATTGTCGAAAAGGGAACATTGTCCTCTGCGTTGGACCGGTTTTTGGTTAAACTTGTCAAATCTCAAAGCAGAATCTCTGTATTTTCTCAGAATCTTGGAAAAAGTGTATGTTAGGAAGTCCAAAGCTTGATAATATACAAAATGGTCTGTGGAGGTTGAAGTATGGGTCAAATTCGCAAACCCTGCTATTTTTGAAGTGCCATAATTTCCTCCCCAAACAACAAAAGTGTCTTATACAGTATCTAATAAATGTCTTACTCTGCATAAAAGCGGCTAACTCCGAAATTTAGAAATACATGTGATTCTTTTATTAGTTTGTCAATTTAAAGCCTATTTCAGTCATTTCGTTAACTCCAGTGGACGCTTTTAAAAATGTGGACTTTCCTATTATTATTATTACATATCGTATATCGCAAAAATACATATATGGCAAAGCTAATCGCAATCTTGTCAGAAAAAACACAGTTAGATATTTTTTGGGTCAAATTAAGTAAATATATCAGTTTCCCAATATATGGACCCAAGAAGAATTGTCTCTGCTGCTGTAGACACTAATGGGGATCCTTAGATAAACATAAACAAATATTAGGATGATATTGGCTATCTCTAATACAAGCCAGTATGTTGTTTAGCTGACCACTTGTCTAACTGAAAGATATATAGCTTTAGCTGAACACTTTGGTGTGAAGAAGGCACTGCACAAAAGTGTTACTGCGCCGCTATCTTTGCTGTAAATTGTGTCGGGGATAAGTCAGATCATATAATTTGACTAAAATATTGGCACAAAAATATTGGCAGAGCTGATCTGCTGCACAAACAATTGGTAACAGCATCAGCCATGAAAAAAAACATATGAATCCAGGGGCGTAGCACCAAATTCTGGGCCCCAAGTACAATCCTTCTCAGTGGGCCCCTAATACCTAATTTTCTAGATGACTTCTTTATCCCAACAAATGTGTTTTTTATTGGTTTTTTTTTTTGTTTTGTTTTTTTCACTATATATATATACTCCCTGTGGTTTCAACATGCACTTAACAATAACGCACTAATTTATAGACATCCTGTGTTGCTACCAGATTATATTATGATACAAGACATACAAAGCTCTCGAAACGTGTTATTAGTAGAAGAAAATACACTGACTACAAATTATAATCATTAGTTTTATTTCTTAACAACATCTAATATGTGCACATTTGTTTTTCCTCTTTTTAAAGGGGTGATGGGGCCCTCAGATCTCATGCAAACTTGTATTTAGCACTTCAAGGACTTTACTCAAACACATAGATAATAGATGAAAGTGGGAAAAAAATGCAAACATCACATGCATTTGAGGGCCCCTCTCTGCCCTGGGCCCCGGGGACACCAGTGCCCTTTACCCCCCCAGTCTGACGCCCCTGTATCAGTCAATCTCTAATGTAAATTTAACTTTCCAAATTCCCCGGATTAGGTGAATTGGTGTTGGTCTAAGTACCTTACAGTAAGTCAGTGTGGTAATGCCATTTCATCTACTGGCAGGGAATCACCATGGGAAAACAAACAAAAGCTATCTTGCCCCAACATGTTATTGGAAGCATGCAGTTGAAGTGAATGCAATTTGAGTGAGAAATGCTCATGATGTCTGTTAATGATTTATGGACTTAAAAACAGCACAGGAGACCTCCGGATGTCTACCTCTGACGTCACACATCTGGGAAATTTGACTGGTGTTTTTTTCTGAGGCTCAGAGCCAAAGGATCTCATTAACAGATTAAGGAAACACATGTGAATGGAACTTAATGCAACTCCAGGTATGTTTTTGATGAAGAAACAATGGTTAAAAAAGTCAATTTTTCATTTGAACGCCTATGAATATTGGAAGAAATCGCATATAGTTCATCCAATCAAATCATATTTGGCTCTGTTTGACTTTTAGACCCAGAAGATGACATCATTATGCAGAACCACACGCCCTCTGTTGGGTCTATGCTCCAGTGTTTACATAAAGCACCCATCTCTGTGTGAAATAATCAACAATAATGACTATGACCTCATCAATCAAAGCTGCCAGTGCTTTTCCAGTGACGTCAGATGATCCTTTCTGGACACCTTCCTTGTGTCCGCGATGGCAGGAGGGAAAAAGGAGAAGAAAATGAAAAAAAGGGGAGAGCATTGGTGTTTGCCCTGTGTATGGACACTGTTATTACACATCAGAGAGAGCAGGAGGTCAGCTGGGCTCGTGTGAATGTGAGCGGCAGCAGCTTTTGTAAAGAGCAAAGACATACTGTATTGGATCCAATGATGGGGCTATTATTTGTTATATAGTTACAATTAATGGGAAAGCAATGTTATTTAAGACAAATTTGACTAAAGATGTTAATATTTCCATACAGAACTGGGTAGTATTATTATGATTATTATTGTTATTTATGGCCTTAATTTTCAGTGGCTGGGGAACACTAGTGTACCCAAGTATTGCCCAGTGCCTTAAAAATGTCCAGTTTGGATTCACAAATATATTTGAACAATTTTCTGCTTTTGAGTGGCCTGAACATATTTCTGTGCCAAAAAGAAAGCAAAACAGTCTCCATTACCAACGTTGAAGAACCAGTGGCGCGGACATTATTTGCCACATTTTTTTACTTAAAGGTGTGATTATATAATGTTTCAATAGGTTGTGTGCCATGGTATCTTTACAACCAAAAAAAAAAGTGTGCTACCACCCAAAAAGGTTGAAAAACACTGAATTATGGGACTCATAACATTTTATTTTGATTACATTTTGGGTTTAGGTTTGGGTTTGGGATTAACAGAGTCCCAGTTAATTCATGTACATTTAAACATTCAATATACATAATACAAATATAAATGTGTGTGTGTGTGTGTGTGTGTGTGTGTGTGTGTGTGTGCGTGCGTGCGTGCGTGTGTGTGTGTATATATTTTTATTTTTATTTTATTTTTTTATTCCAAGCTAAATTACCTGCAGATTGACCAAGAAAATTTGTACTTGAAAAATATCTTGTAATAAAAAAAATCTATGTGACAAAGTTGTGTCAGAAACAGCAATTATTTGCCAAAAACAAATGTCATTGCTTTTATTGGATTGGATTGTACCATCACATGTAACCCAGTTTACCATTGGGACAAAAAAACTGTTGAGCTGAATGAACAAAGTTATATAAGTCTTCTATACAGTAAGTTAAGTTGTTATTATACCCAGCCACATTATCATCTAAATGTAATTGTAAAAAGTATTACTATGAACAAATCAGCAAGTTGATTAACACTAAATAATACTATAGCAAACACACCAAGTAAATCAATCTAAACTAGTCGCTTCACGATCAATATTTCTATCATTCTTATAATTATTAGTGGATAAGCCTGCTCCGGCGTGTATGTGCATCGATCGCGGGCCTGTTTTCTCTCTAATGGATGCGACGCTCCTCCCTCGCTCCTGTTAGTACAAATAATCACAGATCAATACGCCCCAAGGCCCCCGCACCAGAATATCATTTTAACACATGATTTATTTCCATGTATTCCTACGCCGCTGCTCCAGTGTGCTCCGGTCAATGGCAGAATCTAGTGCCTCGCCGCAATCAATCTGAGCTCCAAGGTGGTGATTGTCCTTTCTCGTGTTGATTTCTTTTTACAATTTGGGAAGAATGTTTAGGTGAATAATGAAAAGAGAGGAGGAGGAGGAAATTATTGATGATTATTGATGGTGGTGCATAAATTCAAGCCACATTGGAGCGCATTATGTATCCTTTTTAATCGTCTCTGGCCACCTCTCTGTAATATTTTAGCAAATTATTCATCTTTATGAATATTTTTGAAGTATTTTATATAATGTAATAAAATTGTGTTAATCCTATTTAACACAAAATCAATGGATGGTGTATAAAAAGTAAAACCCAAGAAGAATGGTAATTGAACAGGGGACCCTCTTGCTCTGAGTGCTAACCGTTTTTGAGTGCTATTTTAAAAATGCATAAAGAACTGGCTGCAACAAATCTTAAAGGTCCCATAACATGCAAAATGGACTTTTCAGAGGTTTTAACCTTCCTACAGTGCTATTTGGGCCTCGTATGTTGTGCCCAAAGTGGTTTTTTGATTGATTCCCGCATGTTTTCACTAGAGAACTGTCTTTTCCGTCCCCCTCGGCTGAGCAGCAGACGGGGGCTCCTCACTAAGATGACGCGGTGTTTAAGCCACGCCTCCAGGAAGCACACAGCCACAGAATAAAAACAGCTAATGCTAATGCTACACAGTAATTACACGATGGATACGACAGATCGAAGAGTTAGCTTGTTATTTACCAAACGGCACGTCCGTCGTCGAGGCCCTGGAGCACGTCAAACTCCAGGTCAGATCCAGGACGTAGGACTCAGCACGACGCACCGTCAGGACGAGAAAATGTTTATTCAGTGTTTGTGTATCGCTGTTTAGCCGGAGCACCGCAGCGCAAAGCACCATCTCCACTCTAGGCTTCGTCGCAGGTTGGGAGGGGGAGGCGCGCGGGTTGGGAGGGGGGGGGGGGGCAGCCTGCTCTCTGTTCGGGGGGTCAGATCTCAGAGTGAGCCGTTTGCTTTTGCAGGAGGGGGGCCAGTCCAAGAAATGGGTGTTTTTTGTAAACTGTTATGTTATGGATATTACACAACGACAAAATGTATCAACAAAGCCCTTAGAACAGACTGTGTGAAGGGGAAAAGAGCAGGATATGGGACCTTTAACTTCAAAAATTATGCTTCAGCGTGAACGAACAAAGTCACGGATCACAGACCGCGTGTGCATTGGGCAAAAGTTCTTCGCCTGGAGAAATGCTCAGCTGTTTTAGTCCCTAACGTTCCTAAAAGTTTCTGCCTTAGCCACGTTTCCACTGGTTGACTTTAGAACAGATTGGTACCGTCTGAAAGTGTCTCTGCTGTCGTAAGTGAAGCGTGCCGGCCCGTGTAAGTGATACTTTGGCCAAGTTCATGTTTGTTGTTATTTGGTTCTGAATTGAGCCCATTTTAGTCCTGATTCAAAACGAAGCTAGCACACGTTAGCGTCAGCTGTTTTCTGTTTATCGACCCCACTGCACTCGCGTCAACACCGAAAACTTTAGATTTCCAGTCCATAATGCATCCAACATTATCCAAACCCTACGCATTACATAAAGAGACAAACAAACACGACGTAGAAGCTTTGCAGAGAAGTTAAATAAATGCAGAAAAAGTTGACGATAAACCGGAAGTAGCATTTTGTTTTCTCTAGCTTTAGCTTCGTCTCACAGCAAGTTTCAGAAGACGAAGAAGAGGTTTTATGACACAGACAACGCAGGGATCACACAAAAATGACATAAACACTAAATAAATGTAATGTTTTTGAAGAAAACGCTCTTTCAACTGTAAATATTCTCCAGCAATACGTTCTCAAAAGGCCTCGCTTTTCATTTATCTGGGTAAAATTTAGTAAAGATCTCACAGATATTCACAGGCTTTTTTCGCTCTAAACAACTAATCGATTGAAACTGTGAAACTGTTCGAGGGGTGCTCTGGGAAAAATAAGGATCAAACTTAGACGGCACTCCAAAATGTATGAGCAGCATGAAGGAAATATAAGTTAAAAGCCTTTCTTTACATTGTACAGTGTAGGTTTAGATAAGGTTCCAAAATGTAAGTCAGTTTTTCAAGTCGGTTGAGTCGAGTTGGAATTCTAACTCGTGAATTCATTCCATCCTCAACTAAAAGTGTAAAAAAGTAAAAGAATAATGCATACAATTTTCCCGCAACTTTGAATAACGGAAAAAGCACTATAAAAGACTAATGCAATGTAATTACTATTATTACACACCTTTTCCAAGTACCCAATAATTGCGCCTTCCGAGTTACTTCTCCTTTTGTCTTGCCGCCTACTTGAAGAAAAGTCTTTGCCCACTTTGGAAAACTGCCGCACTCAGGTCGAAAATTGCTCTCTTAAGCCGTCCAACTCCAAACACGACTTTTCCGAGTTCATATGAGAATCCTCCTTTAGCCTGATCCGCGCGCTAATCTCCCGACTCCTCAGCCTTCCGCCGTGTGTGTGCGTGCGTGTCAGGGCTCGGCGGCGGACATTTTGGCAGATAGATAGAAAAGCCGGGATCACTCTGAATCCGACCCCGAGCGAGCACCTGTCTCGGAATGTGGCTCATCCGTCCGACGGTGAAACATCAGTGTCACACACGAGTAATGGCGGTGCTTAGGAGCTGTGCGCAGACGAGGAGGCAGAAGAGGTCAACCAGGGAGTTTTGCTGGTTGAAGGGGATGTAAATGTCTTTTTCTTACCTATTTGTACCTGCTAAGTATACCGTAAAAACCTCCAGAGGCCCTGTAACCCATTTTTGAACCACGACTGAAGAACATGTTTTAATTTGAATTGTTACCTCCGCTCATTTAGTCCTTTCTCTTTCTTTGATGTTGAACCACGCCAGATAAGCAGACAGATTATGTGATTGAGTATATTATAGACACGTTTCGACTGGTTCACCCTGGAGTGGACTGGGCGAGTCCGAGAGTGTCTTCACCGTCATAAGTAACTCCCAGTTTGACTTTTTTGTGCTTTTAACCATGTTCTAACAATGTTTGGTCATCAAAAACATAGCTGGAGTTGTATTTAGCTTCATTCACGCTGTTTTGAGGACTGCTGGTCAGAAAATCCTTATCTCTCAGATCGTCAAATACACTACAGGTTGAGCTCCCTCGAACAATGACGTTTTTTCCGATATTCGAATCTTTGGCTATTTTAAGTCCTTAAATCATCACCAGACTCATTCTGATCATTTCTGCCACCTGAGCACGATTGCTGCAAACTAATTGGCTCAGTCGAATTTGCTGACAAACACATGTTTAGCTTGTGTAAGCATATGCAGCCAGTAGATGGCGCCGAAACGCAGTAACTGCCAGGGCAAACAGAACCAGATACAGATTGATTTTTTTTAGTTCTAAAACATGAGATGCCAAACTTAAGGCACTCAAGAGCATGTTTAAAGGCCAATAACTATATAAAAATACATTTGTCCTATAAGCACAAGATGATTGGACAAGAGAGAGCAAGCAAAAACACAGACTTGGGTGTAAACGATATGGCAAGAACTTTTTTTTTTTTTTTTAATGGCAAGAATGGCATTCCTCACCAAACGCTGACTTGATCTGGTGACAAACCGCCATATTTCCAGCGATGACAGCTTTGTTTATTGAGCTTTTAAGCAAAGCTAGCGTATGTTAACATGAGCTGTTTCCTATTTATCGACGCACAGTAATTGCATCAAGACCAAACATGTAATATTTTATTGCATAACGCATCTAACCTTATCCAAACCCAATGGGTTACATAAAGAGTCATGAAAACACGTCGTAGAGGCTTTGCAGAGAAGGGAAATAAATGCAGAAAAGGTTGGCAGTTAACCAGAAATTGTGTCTTGTTTGCTCTTGGTTTAGGCTCGTGTTACAGCATGTTACGGCCCGCCTCGTGGACAGCAACAAAAAAACAACTCAACACAACATTAAACAAATTAATCGGTTGCAATGATGTCTTGGCGATGCGCGATGTGTGTGTGATCTGAGTGTGTATGAGTGGTGTTAGATCATGAGTTGTTGAGGCGCCACAAGTTTGAAAATATTGGCATCCTTAGATTGTAATTTGTCCAGATTACAAATATGTCATTATTACATTACATCAACAAGTCTGTAATATTGTGGATTTGGTTGTGGCCTTGACATGAATGACTTCAAATTCAAAGACATTATTATCTGTGCACTCACTAGCTCTTATGCTAGTTCTCTTACAGCCATTATGTGCAAAAAAAAAAAAGGTCATACACAGCACACACTACTTTTATTCACATCAAGAGTTTCCAATCTATTTCATTTGAATGTAAAATGATCTTTAAGTGGGCCTCCCCCATGATGCAACAGTCTTTGTTAGCCTGGAGAAAGTGCACAGACCCATTGGGGGAGAGAGACGGGGGTCCACTCCTAATTAGGGCGATCGCAGCGAGAGGTTAGCGCTAATGGAAAGGTGGCAGGGATCACAGCTGTGGACCGGTGTCACCTTGAAGGAAATCCTACCTGGACTGGATTGTTGAAATGGGGACATGCAGAGTGGGAGGGAGGGAGGGAGGGAGGGAGAGAGAGAGAGAGAGAGAGAGAGAGAGAGAGAGAGAGAGAGAGAGAGAGAGAGAGAGAGAGAGAGAGAGAGAGAGAGAGAGAGAGAGAGAGAGAGAGAGAGAGAGAGAGAGAGAGAGAGAGAGAGAGAGAGAGAGACAGGGGAGGGGAAGAGAGAAAAAAGCTTGTTGATTCATATGTACTGGTATAATGTCTGCGAAAGAGTGGACGAAATTGTATTGAAAAGACACGAATTAGCTTTTATAAATCAATCATTACTAAAAATCTATTTGTCCCCGATGGGCAAGTCAACCACATTGTGCAGTTAAAATACAATAATAACAGAAAAACTCAAGCAAAAGTCTGCAGCTAAGCTAAGAGGACTCGTCAAGTAATAGCGTCAGAAGATCGGGTGTCAGGGCAGTTTGAGGAGAGTAACAGCCCTCAGAGCAAAACTATCCCTCCTTTGTCTCCATCAGCCCGGGCATCACTTCCAGGTGAACTCTGGAGACACGAAAGGAAAAGTATCTACCTCACTTTTAATGCGCTCTGTTGTTTCAGTCGGTGATGAGATGGGCCATTCTCTCTAAAAATGTCCTTTCTAGGCAACAGGGCGTCTGTTATTTTCCTCTTGAACGTTACGAGTTCTGACTTCAGAGAATTACAACGGAAGATAACTGATATGTAAACAGTTTGGCTAATGCTCAACCATTCGTTAAAGAAATTTAAATGCCAAACAATTATCTGTAACGTGTTAAATAATGGAATATTGTCAGATTTAACCTGCGATAAATGTTCACATCGTTTACGTGCTGGTTGACCACTCCGTTATTGTAATGCGCCACAGTTTATCTCGTATGTGAAGTGGGAGTCTCTCAAGGAATTATCCGTTCAATCGGATGCCTGGAACGCACCAAAACGGCTCACATTTCACAATTCCCAACAGTCCTTAACTTCCGTCCGTTGAACCGCACAAGATGTTCTTCAAAATCCCCAAATATTATGTGAAACTCTGAACTCCTAGAACTGATTCAATATTTACAAAGCCAGTCGTTTCAGTTTGTAAAGTATCTTGCCAAGTGGTCGACCGTTATTCGTTTTTTGGGACTGTCCTAGCGCCCGGAAATATAAAACTGAGATCTACAAAGCACTGCAAGACATTCCCATCCCACTCAATATCAAAACGATGTACTTGGGCCTCAAAACTCCTGTCATGGACACAGTGAATGGAGCATACTTTTGGCTGCAGGGAAGACAGCTATTACGGAAAAATAGATGACGCAAACAACACCAACAATCAAGGACTGGACCGAAGTTATATCTGACTTTTGAAACAATTACACTCGGAAGTTTGAAAAATGACCTCTTTGAGCAACTTTGGACTAAATGGGACCTGTACGCTGGAAAAAATGCTCAGTAGATTGAATTAATTTGATTTCACTGGATGTTTTGTGTTATTCTCTGTGCCATGTTCTGTGTTTTATGTGTTCTGTTTTGTTTTTTGAACATTTTAAAAAGATAAAAAGCACCCGAATGAAAAAAAAAATAGCTAGCTGTATCCCATTTCAACCACTTACGGTGCTCTCAGGAGTGAAGCAGGGTAAATAATGCTAAAAACAATAGCTAGATAAGAATGAGTGCGGTAAATGCATGAGGAGCACTCAATCCACCGTTACCTAATGACATCACAAAGTGCAACAGGGCCTTTCGATGAAGCATGTATCCTAAGAGGTACCATGAGTGACTGTAACTCGCCAGCATCATTTGATTTGTGTGTTGGGGGTTCTGGGGGTGTACGGGGCACTGAACGGGTAAGCTAGCTCTTTGTAGCCGTGCCAGGACTCTGATGTGCTCCCAGTGCAGAGTGAGCCGGTGCCAGAGAAAGACCTTTTTTTATTAATACAGTCATTCTGCTGCTGGATGTGTGCTAATATTTCATGTCTGCAGCCGGCCTGTGTTCCATTATACACAAGCTTTGACGACAGACGGACGAGAACACTCAATAAAATAAATACTTCAATGAAAAATATATTTGAAAAGTCTTTGAAGGGCATTTGCTCTTCTAAACATAATTGATGTAGCACTTCTTTGACTTTTGTGGGCAATGGGGATGAAAAGTTTTGCCCATGAACACAACAACAACATGCGCTATTGTTGTCAGGAATTGAACTGGCAACCCATCTGTTAGACATAGACGGATGTTTAACCCACTACAGCACAGTCCGCCGTCTGATACAGCACTGCTTTTAAGTACTTTGTGGTAACAACAAAGGCACAATGACTTCAGGGGTGTCCAAACCAACAACAATCCAGTTTCTGTTGGCCCTCAGGCTTCCTGCCAAATTGGCCCAAAAAAACACTAAATAACCAGTTGCACTGTAGAATTTGAAAAACATCTGCTATCATAACCTAAATAACAAAAATGTTTATTTTATTCACCCCTAAAATGAATGTTCAAATGCCTCATTAAAGGTGCAGTGGCTCATCAAAACTACATCAAATGCATAATGTACTTCATTGTCATCATCAGTGGCCCTCAGCTCCATACTGTATATGTTTCAAAATTCAGTCCTTTGTGGAAAAAAAAAAGTTTGGACACCACAGGATTAAACGCTGACTTAGAAGGTCCCAGGTTCGATTCCTGGTTCCAGTGAGGTCTTGCTATGCTTTTATGTTTTCTCATGTTCCCCTAAATTTAAGGTATGTTTCCATGACCAAGCTAAAACATGCACATGCTTGCATTTTAGGAGACGTTGTCTCAAGTCACAGTTCCAGTCCCAAGTTAGTGGCATTCAAGTCCAAGTTGAGTCTCAAGTCAAGTCTCAAGTCACCAAACTAGTGAAGTCCATACCTCTGCTAATCCTCTATAACTAAGTGCATTTTACTTTGGGTTGTAGTATACCGTTCTCTAAGAGGAAAACCATATTTACTATTCCCAGCTTCAAGACCCAACAGCACTGAAGGTTTGTTGCAAAAAAACAAAACAAAAAACAAAACAACAACAATTACACTCAAAAGATGAAAACTTGACCTTATTCAAATATTGAATGTCACCTTTTTTTAATGAATTTAGATTTTAACATAAAACTAGAGTCAACATTGTGTTTCCTGAGTGTACCTTGTAGACACAATACCACAAGTTAGCGCTCCTGCTTCACAGCAAGAAGGTCCTGGGTTTGACTCCCAGGCGACCTGGGGCCTCTCTGTGTGGAGTTTGCGTGTTCTCCCCGTGTCTTTGTAGGTTTCCTCCAGGTGCTCTGGTTTCCCACTAACACTAAAAACATGTACAATGTGTGTGAATGAGAGTGTGTTTGTGAGAGTGAATGCAGGAAAACAGATGAAAACTAGCCCATGGATAATTCCGGAGTTGCATGTCCATTAACATGTACTCTGCTGACCAAAATAAGTCGACCTAATCATTTAAAAATGTACCCAGGAAAATGAATTCGTCAAATTCTCACATAAACAACTCCCTTTTTAACATTTCAACAGCTAGCAGGCTAATCTTTTCAAACCCACCTCTGTTGCTTTTTCTCCGCACGCCTGTTTTCCTTCAGGTCATTCCAAGCCAACTCTGGTTTCTCACATTTTTCTGAAACCGTGTGCAATTTGCCGCGGCTTGCTCCCCCAAAATTGCTTCATGCAAGACCCGCGGCTCCACCGCACATCCACCTTGTTTGTTTCAAATACAGTACAAGCTTTGACGTACACCGCAGTCGATAAAAACGTGATATTTCTCAGCCTGTGTCGTAATCTCCTGGCTTTCTTCTTCCAATCGCGGCATTTACGTCCATTATTTATCCATCCGCAAGAAACCTCACTAGGATCCCGGGTTGATAAGGCTTTTCTTTGACATAGATTTGATATTTTACGTACCCGAGCCCCACGGCGTACAATAAAAACGATTTTCCGAGAAGCCCCAAGCTGTTGTGACATTCAAGCCGGATAAAAATCTTCTTAGAGGGAAAGAAATCAGCGGTATCCAAGACACGAGGGAAGTAATAAGAGAGGGGATGAGATGATGGCGTCGGGGAAAGCGTTTGTGGCACTAATGGCACTCTCCTGTTTATATCGTGGGATGTTATTGCATTCGGGGGAAGTTACGGAGGTGTACTGTATTTATGGCGGCAGGCAGGAGTCTCCCTTAGAGGCCGTATTTTCACGAGGTTTACGGAATTGCGTTGTAAAGTGATTCGTTCACAGCTTGTAGGCAGCGCCGTGTGTTTCTGTGCAGCTGTGAAATGTTGCAGAGTAGATTCTAGGGCAGGGCTATTCAACTGAAGGCCCGGGGGTTAAATCAGGCCCTCTGACGGATATGATCCGGCCCTCAACAAAAGTACAGAAATATTATCTCATTTTTTACATCTTGTTATTGGTTTAGTCCTGGTTTAGTCCTGGTTTAGACCTGATTTAGGCCTTTTTTAGATTTGGTTTAGTCCTGTTTTAGATCTGGCTTAGACCTGGTTTAGTCTTGGTCTAGAAGTGGTTTAGTCCTGGTTTAGACCTGGTTTAGTCCTGCTTTAGATCTGGTTTAGACTTGGTTCAGGCTTGGCTTAGAACTGGTTTAGTCCTGGTTTTAACCTGGTTTCGACCTGGTTTAGTCTTGGTTTAGTCTTGGTTTCGACCTTGTTTAGTCCTGTTTTAGATCTAATTTAGACCTGGTTTAGACCTGGTTTAGACCTGATTTAGTCCTGGTTTAAAATGGGTTTAATACTGGTTCAGTCCTGGTTTAGTCCTGGTTTAGACCCGATTTAAACCTGGTTCAGACCTAGTTTACTCCTGCATCCTGGTCCTGTCCACACAAGCACATTTTATAAACTATAAAGTGCTGCAGAAGGTTAATTTTAAGAAGAAAAAAAAGAAGCTAAAATGTACTAAAACTGTACTAAAATAACACTATAAATAAAAAATATATAAAATACATAAAACCATAAATAACAGTAAAATACATGTTAAAGACTTATATTTTAATATTTCACTGGATGACACTTCTGCGTGTAGAAAGAGTGTTTGTTTTTAGGTAATTTTTAGGTCAAATAAATATCAAAATAAAAAGTAGTCTATCTATTAAATTTAAATTGTGTGTTTTTTTTCTTCATATTTTATATATCAGTAAAAGTTTAGCTGAAACAGTTAGCTAGCCAACACGAGTCCATTACAAATAAATAATTGCACACAAATAAATAAAGATGGGATCATAGCATAACTGCTCAGATAACGCTGCCGAAGCCTAAACAAGTACATGTTACATTCCATTTACAGCCACATCTATCTGGAATCATAAATTAGCTCCAGTTATAGCGAGTGATTAGATTACCCTTTATGTGCCTCTTGTCTTCATGTTTTATCCCATTGACTGCAATATAACTTGTCATTGTCTGAACCCAGCCCATAGACATTCCTGAACCCATCTGTTTCTCATGGAATCCTCCTCTTCGCCCGATTGCAGAGCCACGTTTTAGCGCTTTTTCCGCTCCTTGTTTAGTCTCGGGGAACTCCTTCGGGACGTACGCCGACTCTTGTAAAAAGCGTCTAAATCCGACAGTTCCTGCGTTGTCCTCCGTCCTTTAAAGTCCGTGCCGGTTCGCCCATCCGTCTTGCGGCACGTCGGGCGAGTTGAAAGTGCGAATGCGGCGAACATCTGCGGCGCATTCAGGGAACATCCGAAATGAGGATTTAAACAAGGTGAAGAGGTGAGAGATGGAGGTTTTATAGCGTCTTGTCAAGCTGAAAATGAACTACTATTTCAGCTGTTAACCCTCATAACTGAAGTTAAAAAATAACTCTATTTGTTTTGGGGTTTTTTTGTCGGGAGTGACAATGGTTTGTTCAAGATTTATTAGGGCTAATAAAAGTGCAGTAATCATAAAGTGCACTATGTATCTTTTCTGGTGGACACAGCGATGTTATGTGCGCTTATGTAACTGTTTTGTCTGGATCATTCCACAGTATGGCATTAAACTCATCTTTAATTGCAATTTATTAATAGAAAACTTTCATACTCTAAGTGCATTTGACAGGTTAGTCTACACCAGGCATGTCCAAAGTAAGGCCCGGGGGCCAAAAGCGGCCCGCAGACCAATTTTTCTTGGCCCTAAAGCTTCCTGGTGAATTGGCCCACATTGTCCTAAGACATACTTTTTACGGCAAATTTCAGATTTTCTACACTTATAACCTAAATAACTAACATTTTGGAGTGAGACAGACCTGATATTAAGGCATTGAGACTGTATTTAGGTGTGGTGTCACTTTTGAATCAACTTTTTTGAACGTTTCACGATTTATTTGTGGCCCTCCCCTTGGTCTACATTTCAGTATGTGGCCCTAGGTGGAAAAAGTTTGGACACCCCTGGTCTACACATCTCACCAAAATGTAGTGAACATGAGGATATTTAAGAGTTTACTAAACATTTTGCTGATTTGTCCCCAATTTACCCCAAAGTTTATAATTGTACTTCCTGATTGAACATGAACACAAGATTCAGTCGGCAACCTAGACAATGTCCAATCTCGGCCTTCAGAGCTGCTATTTTGCCCACTGATCGATAACTACAAGAGCAGATGCCAAGTTTAGGAGTTAGATTGTGCCAAATACAGACACGGAGGAAAATAAAATCATCTAATGGCCCAAAATTTGTGACGTTATCCATAAATGCTAATGGCAGCTGCGGGCTACAGTGATGCTAGCACAGGCGGCACACCCATTAACGTTTCTATGGTAAACCCAGATCAACAGCGCCTGTTAAGACTCCACAACTTGATTTTAGTTGTGCTCGGAATAGACAGAATTCGCCAGGGAAAGTATTTGAAGAGGAAAAGAGTTGAGTCTCCTATTCAATCAACTAGGGCTGTAGTCGACTGAAGAAATTCTTGGTCGACTAAAGACCTTCCTTATCGACCGATTAATCGACTAAAAAGGGGATGTACTATGAAGTATCTCTGTATCTGACCCAAACTGCACCAAAAAACACAACTGCACTGGACTTCATGCAAAATATAACAATTTATACAGAACGCTACCAGGAAATGGTGTATTTATGTGTCTATTTGATTAAACTCATGATTCACTCCAAGATCTTTAGCCAAACCACTCCTTATCTTCATTTTTTCTTTGTTTTTAATACAAATAAAAATAATTAATCGACTAAAACACCATGATATGATGCGTTGCCGACGGGATCTAGATGACATAGATTAGATACTGCACTGTCACTGCACTAATGACATCAATTCTCCTATAGTTTGCTTACAGTGTGATGTAATAAAATGTAATGTCATGTTTTCATATAGAATTAAGGCATTTTATGCGCAAAAATTGCCGTAATTGCACATATTTATGACATTTCCATCTGAAAAATGGGCGGAACCACGTTAAAAAAAGGGTGTTTTGGATTTCTTGTAATGCTTTAGATTAAGATTCCTTAGTAAACTATTTATAAGGCGTTAATATACACTTGCCATTTGTTTATGCACTTATAATACCTCGTAAATGTTAATAAGCCATTAACAAAAAACAACCCCATGTACATATTGTCCATAAACTGCTTATTCATCCCAATAATCATGTGATAGATGCTTGTAAATGCCTTATAAGTGCTTATAAACACAACACATGCTTATTAATGCATTATAAATAGTTTACTAAGGAACCTTAATCTAAAGCGTTACCGGATTTCTTATCAAATTTTTCAGTCTGACTTAAAATTGACCAAAAAATTCAAATTTCACCTCATTTTTCACACTTAAAACTTGAATAAATCCTACTTAGACTGATAGGCTGTATCAACAAATCCTACAGTACAATCCATCAAAATCAAAATTTTTAGCCCAAGATTGTAAAGTTTAGTGCGTGTAGGTGCTACTTTAAGGTCTGATCGTAGGGTTAGGGTCATTTTTTTTCTCTGCGGGAAAAAACTGCATTTCACGAAAACGACCTCTGAACTTACAACGTCCCAGAGAAATCTACGGACGAAGTGGATTAAATGAAGTAACAAAACATCTCGGACCAGTTTGTTAGTTCCGCGTAAAAGCCTGTAAGTTCAGAGAGCAAACTGAGCAAGAACACAGCAACATTTTCAGCGGATGACATAACCACGTTTCACACTGAATCATCCGCATTAGCAACTGGCCTGGAGTGAACTGTACATGGCCCCTTTGTGCCTGGTACCTGCCCACCCTCCCCCCCCCGCCCCCCGGCCCCTTCACAAAGATGTGTACTTGGCCCGGGTAATTGGGCCGATCATTATTTGAGCGTGGAGTGCCAGCTGGGTGCCCGAGAAGGTCAGAGAACAGCGTGGAGGAGCGGCTTAACTCCGCCATGTCCTGGTCTCCATATGGCAGCAGACAAAGAGAGAGACCCAGCGGTGTGGCACAGGACGACCCCTCCCGCCCCCCGTCCCGCAAAAGTACAAATATAGACACTGGCGCTGGATCGACACGAGCTCGAGCAACTTTGGGAGACTTGAAAGGGATTGAACGGTACACCGACTTGCGTTTAGATTTTGACAGACGTAGCGGTCAAAGCCGTTCTCTTGTAGAAAAAAGTAAATATATTATTGAAACGTAATAATATAATAAGAGAAATTAGGATACACTGTGTCATTATTTTTGCTGCATTGCTCTGTTGGTTTGGGTTATAGCTAAGAAGTAATTTGAAACTACTTTTAACGTTACCATTGACTTTTCACTGTGTAGTTTAAAAAAAAGCAAACTGGTGCAGTTCAAACAGGGCTAAAAACAACCGTTGCTAGCTTTTAACTTAAAAACAATAGGTTCTGTGCAAAGCCGCGCGCTGGATAGCTCATTGTTTTGCAAGCTAAGGCTAACTTTTATCAATGGACAACTTAAACAACCAACTGAAATTTTGAGTAAAGACTACATATATTACTTCAGTTTGTGGTGTTATTTGAATTATTTGATATGCCTCAAAATTAGCATTGATGCTAACACTGAGACATAGACACAGTCACGTGTCATTGGTTTTAGCAAAAACCCCACAAAGATATGTTCCAAATCCCTAACCTTAACCAAATGAACTGTTCATTAACCTAACCTCAACCCTAACCTTACCTTCTTGTAAACTAAACTAACCGTAACCCTAAAGTAAGTAAACCCTAAAATAAATGTTTGCCATGAAAAGAAGGCCATAAATACAATAGCGTCAAAGTTGAAATGAGTCTTAGTGTTGTAGACCAGTGATTCCTAAAGCGAGGCATGAGCTGGGGTCGCGAAATGACTTGGAAGATGTTGATTTCAGAATAATGACAGTGTATTTATTGTATTTTTAATGTATTTTAATTTTATATTAACAGAATATTTCAGTATTATATATTATATCAAATAACTTAATAAGCCACTCAAAGAAACACATTTCAACCTAATTTTAAATGTTTTGCAACTAGAAATTGTCCCAGACAATAGGGATGCAGGTATTCAATTTTTTCTTTAACCAGTCGTTGTAGCCCTTCACGGTCAATAATTGGTTAATCAGTAGCGTTAACACAGTGCTTTTTTGTTGTAGTTTTTTTTTTACTGTACGAGTCAAAACAGACGTCAGTGCAATACATCAGTACAATACGTCAATATGTGCAATATGTCAGTGAACACAGAGCCGCACAAGAGGTCTTTGAACTGCACAAAAGGGCTAATGAAAGTTATAAACGCTGTTTTTCACGCACTGTTGTAGTAATAATGAATCGAGCACTCTTTTTTAAGAGTCACGTTGTAAAGTCGCTAACGTTAGCCGCTTACCTTAGCTTGTGCAGGTAAAAGATCGATAGTTTTCCATTTGAGGCACAAAAAAAACAGTCTGTTTTCTCCACCAACGTGAAAGTTTAATAAACCATGTGAGATTAATATTAGTTTGCTCCGTCTTTATGGGATAATCCATTTTGATGTTGTCGGTGAACTTGTTTTCTCACTTTTGCATGAGTGTGCTCACTCGGGCTCCCTCTGGTGGCGCAAAAGTGTATTACAACATTGTAAATAAGGCAAAGAATGAAAAATGCCAGTTAACCGGGCAAGACGTCTTCACTCGGTTCAGCGTTCAGTCACGGTTTGTCGGCTAATCGGTTAACCATGATCACCCCTAATAACAACAATTTCATTTAGAAGTGGGGGTCCTACATTGGTTGGTTATTTTGAGGGTTTTGGCCTGAAAAGTTTGCGAACCCCTGTTTTGAAACGATCAAAATGATTTCAAACTAGAATATGGTTCAGACGTTGACTTTAAAAAACTTTCTGGAATACCACCTCATGACATCACCGAGTGTTTTTAGCTCCTGAATATGTAGGCTAACTCCAACAGGCTAATAAACGTTCCCTCTCCATAGCACGCTCAGCTATACCATCAGCACAGGCCCGGGCATTAAAATATATAGTGTGTGCCTTCCTCGCCTCATTGCAAACACAAATAAATGTCAGCAGGCCTCGCTGAGCACAAAGGCGGAGGTAATTTATGAAGACCGCTCTGACCCTGCCGTGGTAACTCCAGCTCTCTGTGTTGCCTCAGTCCACGCTCGGGCCCCTGTGAGAGGACAAAAGGCACTTCTTCCCTCCTCCATTCTTCTGTGACATTTATCAGTCTGTAATATTACTTAACGCATGTGTTTGTCAAAAAAGTGTGTCGCTGCTTTGTCTTTTGTGGGAAATTTATTGAAAACACACACCCGAAGTGCTATTCTCCTCTGTTGAAAGATCATTTGTGAAAAATATATTACTGATGGTCCTAAAAGCTTCAGAACAGGTGTTAATAATGAAAAAACAATCCATTTTGTTCAACTTGTGTACTTGCTCTGTCCGTGTAAGTCATTTAAAATAAATAACCCCACAGACAAAACTACTCTTTGGCATGTAATGGAATCTGCACATGTGTTATTCTATATTTAATACACTTACAGCTATAGAATTATGGGACATTGTAACTTCAAGGGCCGTTTTCTCCAATTGCATTTTTCTCCCACAGAGACATAAAGATCAGTCTTAAAGTAGCTCCTATACTTAACTGCACACTCTTGTATTCTACAAAGTGTGGGCCAATCATACAGAAGGATTTGTTGATATCTAATTCCAGATTTATTAAACTTTTAATTCCAACAAATTTTTCGTGTCAACAAAATGAAGCAAGAAATGTATAACTGCTTTGTCCATTTTTCAATGTTTTGGGACATTTTGCCAATTTTTACACATAGAATATCTGATTTTTATTTATTTATTATTATTTATTTGATACCGACATGGACATTGGATTTTTTACTTTTTATTCTTACATTTATATAGGTTTAAATTTGGTTGATTTCTAAATGAAAGACTTTTTGCCCATTCACCTATAGTTAATATATTTTTTGCGCATAATAATTGCTTCAAGTCACTAAATTAATAAAAAGGATTGATTTAAAGATGCACTGTAAACAATTTCTGGCTCAGGCTATGCCACCTCCTTTAAAGCCCTGTTGCTTTTCTGTATTTTTGAGCAATAAAAACATTCATAATGAAATAAATACTAAGTAGATGAGTTTAATAAGCCATAGTTCTTTTATTTCAAAGCAACAACATCTCTTACAGACAAGCAGCAATCAGAAAGATCATAAACCATTCCCTTGAAATATGATCAGATGCATTTTTTTACATTCCTCTTTTTACTCCACTCCTTTTTTTAACCTTTCGTGTTCTTACAAAAGCCTGAACATTACCTAACTGACTTTTTTGTTATTTAAATTCAATTGATATTTCAAAACCATCTGTAAACTCATTCCGGAGTGCCAAAACCCCACTCAAAACCCAAATAAACGTCTCCAGGAACACAAAGACGGAGGTAATTTATGAAGACGACTTTGACCCTTCTATGGAAACTCCGGCTCTCTGTGTCGCCTCAGTCAAAGCTTTGGCTCCGATGAAAAGACGCCAACACTTTGGAGGTTAAAAGCCCTTTCTTCCCTCCTCCATTCTACCACTCCCCATGACCCCTCCGTTCTCCGGGTTACCATGGCACCCTCGCCCCCTTGGCAACCGTGCCTGGGCTCCATAAATCAGGTTTTTACTGTGTACAAGTCCTTTTAATCTCCGCAGACTGACGGGTTTATTTGATACGGAGTCTATGGAAAGCTTTCAGTGGGCAGTTCTCGGAGAAAATAATGCACTTTTGTTTGATTGTGCGGCGTGAGAACCGGGAATCAAAAAGTTCCGTTGTCCTCGGATTCTTTGAACTGTCTGCACGCCTTTGGAGCGAGGAGAGGAGATACAAACTTTGCCTCAGTCTGGAGAGGAATAGAAACTTGTCCTATTTCTCATGATCTGGAATGTGCATCAAAGGATTTGTAAAGTTGGCAAGTTAGAGTTGAACTTGGAAGGTCATTGAGGTTGTTTGATGGTCCAATATACTGCTTAAAGCTGGGGCACTTGACTTTTTTGGATGTAAATTTGTAAATTTTGTGTTTTCTATCAAAGAGTATCTTGTAAAAGCAGCACTTTCTGACAAAAATGAGACCTCTGCGTGCTGTCTGCATCTAATAATAAAGTATTTCGTCTAGAAGTAAGAGCTAAAAGCAGCGCTCTGATTGGCTGTGCTTGGGTGGTCCTTCCCAGCTTTAGTTTGTCATCTGAAAAAAGCTACTGTAAAGCTGTGCACAGAACCAAAAATTAATTTTAAGGGTTGTGCCAAATGAAGCAAGGAACGAGTTTGATAGATTTAAAAACCTACTTCGTGTTCCGCAGTGTGAAAATCAGGTACCCTAGCTTTAAGTAACTATTTGTGTGCTGTTAATCATATTATGACTTCTTTTTTCTTTGTAGTTTCTTGGTCAACCTAAGACATGCCCTGCCAATTGATTAGTTGAAAAAAAAGGGGGACTCCTTAAATGTTCTTGATAAATGTTGATGATCTCGCTACGGGACAAGACTAGCAATCAGTGTTCCAAAGCCCTAATTTTAACCAAATGAACAGTTCCTAAATCTAACCCTAACGTTACCCTAAAGTGAAATATTACAATTGCTAAAGAAAAAATGCCAAACACCAAACTCTGCCCCCGGGAAGAAAAGACACATTTTTAGGGAATCCCTGCTGGGCGTGTGGAAAAAGCTCTCGAAAATGTGATGTGTCTCTGTTCAACCCAAACCGTACTCACAAATCTACAACGGCATGGAAATTCATTCAGCTAACTCTTTCCATGAATTCTTCC
This sequence comes from Rhinogobius similis, assembly GCA_019453435.1. NCBI lineage: Eukaryota > Metazoa > Chordata > Actinopteri > Gobiiformes > Gobiidae > Rhinogobius > Rhinogobius similis. Next base: position 28,060,883 of record CM033639.1, on the reverse strand, counting down.
ACATATAAATCTCTACAATCTAAAAAAAATAATCACTTGACTAGTCCAAATTTTGGCTTCATCGACTAAACGCCAGCCCTGATTATAAAGTTGTTCTCTCATCAAAGAAGACATGGGGTTATGTTTTTATTTGTTCATTTGTGTGAATGATGAAGGTGAATGATGTAACATTTCTCATGAGGTTCTTCCACTGTCTCCATAGAATATTTTTATTGGTTTTACTACTTTTATTGGACTTAGTTTAGACTTGGTGGTCTGGGCTTGATCTGGACCTGGTTTGGACATGGTCTGAATTTTGAATTTTGGACCTAATTTGGACTTTGTTTGGAATTTGTCCTGGATCTGAACCTGGTTTGG
>CM033639.1:27978761-28060426 GCA_019453435.1 Rhinogobius similis | reverse complement strand
AAAACTGCACTGGAGGAGCGCCGACCTGACATCTTCAAATAAACCGACCAATAAGGTACAGGACATGTGCGTTGCGTTTTAAAACACTCCTAAAATAATTACTGCTGCAAGATTCATCTTCATCAAATTTACGTTTAAAACAATAAGCAAATGTCTGTATGTTTGTTACTTTAGCTGTTTATAATTTTCTCTAAAGTGCCAAATCACCTGGATATATTTGAGATGTGCTGAGTGGACTTTTCAGGTCTGCCATTAATAGTATTTGGACTGTTTTATGTATTTTGTTACAGGTTTTGACTCGGCTGGCATTTTTTTTCAACCAACAAGACACAAGGCCCATTGTACAAGAGTTCAGTGTGAATCTTCTCAGCTGGACGTGGCTTGACTCTCGTCTTCTGGTTGAGAGACATCAAACTGAGAGCGCGTGGTCTGCACCGTCCACCACATGGTCCAGAGTCTCCTGCAGATGTGGAGGTCCATCTCCTCCAGCTGACTACAGAAGACCTGGGGCAGTCTGTGGTGGCCGTGTCCACTCAAGCACATGTGTTTCTGTAAAGTTGAGGCCTAACTTTAATAAATAAATGTCCTCTACAGCTGTCTCAATGTTTTGATTTTAACTGAAGAGCACCTGAACAACTTCATCGAATCAGAATCAGACATTTTATTGCCACTTTCTGTGAATGGCTTCATAAACTAAAGATTTGCTTTGATGGTTTGCAAAATAAAATACATTATTATTAGTATTAGTAAAATAGTTACAAATTTACACAGTTTTATTCTAACATTTTCAATTGTGTTATGGGAAATTGAAAAGACTAAAATGGAGTATGTTTATAACTTGATAACTAGATGCCACATTTGTTTTAATGGCCTTTTCTGTGGTGAATTTGGGTTTATGGTGAGATCTGAAAATAATTTTACGTTTTTGATTAATTACTGACTACATGTTGGGTTGCACTGCAATTAAGATGTAGTAGAGTTCATTTGATCAACATTTACTAAAGATGGAGCATGTCATAATACAATATTAACTATTAAATTGTGACACAAATCGAGTTTATTATGGACATACAGCTGGTTTCACTGACCCCTTAATGTGTTTTATATAATGGGCTTAATGTTAAATATTCTCAGATTTGCACAACAAACATTTTATCCTTAAACACAGATCTCTCTTCATAAACTGACTTAAATGCACTTTTTACCTTTCATGTAGTCCCTTGTCTTTATAAAAGCTAATTCCAGAAGTAAGACTGCGTATTTATTTACTTGGTTGAAATTTCAATAGAATTGACTTGAGATTTAATAGAACATTGGTGATTATGTTTGACAAGACCTGAACATAATATTTGTCAGCTTTGTTTTAGACACAAGATTTGGGTGAGAAAAATTACTCAAGGTCCGAGTATTTTATCTCCAGTACGTATTGTTTTTAATACGTCCATGTGCGTAAAATGCGTGGCGTGCGTGGTGTTAGCATTAGCGTTAGCAGCGAGACTCGGTTGCCAGGCGACGGGCGTCGCAGGCTAGACCTGTCCCATTTCGGCACGGACTTTGCGGTCCACGGAGGCCACACGGAGGAGGAGCCTCCGTCGGCCGGGTCCTTCGAAGGATGCAGCCGTTGAATTGGGACACAGCTTTTGTATCAGGAAGTAAAGCAAAGATGGCCGCCTCCGTATCAGAAAGGAAAACAAAGATGGCCGCCTCCGTATCAGGAAGTAAAGCAAAGATGGCCGCCTCCGTATCAGAAAAGAAAACAAAGATGGCAGCCTCCGTATCAGGAAGTAAAACAAAGATGGCAGCCTCCGTATCAGGAAGTAAAACAAAGATGGCAGCCTCCGTATCAGGAAGTAAAACAAAGATGGCCGCCTCCGTATCAGGAAGTAAATGCGGGAAGTAAGAAACTTTTTTGGGGTCATGCGCCAATGAGCTCACTCCATAGGGATAAACAGGACGGCCATTTTGGATTCATCTTCCAGGTTTTATTATAATTCTGTGTGAAATCCTCCTCCTCGCCTTCATCACCTCCAGACTCGACTGTTGCAGTAGATTATTCTATGGACGTCCCACCACTCGCCTTCAAAAACTACAATCCATTCAAAACTCTGCCGCCCTCCTTCTCACTCACACTCGGTCCAGAGAACACATCAGCCCCGTCCTCCAGCAGCTACACTGGTTTCCCGTTCAATATCGTATCCAATACAAGCTCCTCCTCCTCACGTACAAGTCCCTCTATAACCCCGCCCCTTCCTACCTCTCCGACCTTATTTAATTTTTCGTCGATGTAAACCCTCATTCGTCCAGGTGTGGTCCATCGTAGAAAGGGGTTCAGAGGTTGTCATCCGGACGCCGTTTAAAGATCGAGACGTTTCGACTTTTATCCAAAAGTCATTGTCAATCAGAGAGCTGGTATGGGAACCTGGGCCTTATATGCTCCTCTAAGTAGTGGGAGTCCAGCCCCCAGGGAGGAGTCACTGCACTCCTGTCTTTGTTATAAGATTGTTTGTTTGTCACCTGGGATTTAATTAATTGGTCTATCTTGTTGATTAATGGTTGGCCTCACCTAGTTTCACCTGTGTCTAAAGGTCTATTGTTATCTTGATAGCTGGCTGTTGCTCCCTCCTCACTACTGATTGCCTCATTAGCATTTGACTGGTCTATTGATCTGGACCAGGGTGTTAGGATGCTGTCATAAATCTTAATTAAATCTTAAGCCCCCATTCCTGTTTAGTGAAGGATTCTCTCTTTTTACAAAAATGGCCTCCTTTACTCCTCTTTCAAACCAGTTCTTCTCTCTGCTCAATATCTTCACCTCACTGTCCTCAAACGAGTGATTTGTAGCTTTTAGGTGCAGATGGACTGCACTTTGCGGTCCCGTAGAGGTCGATCTTCTGTGTTGGTACAGCCTTTTGTGCAATGGCTGTTTTGTTTCTCCTATGTAACGTTCTTTACAACTGTCCTCACTGCACTCTATCGAATAAACTACATTGCTCTGTTTCTCTGTCGGCCTCTTGTCTTTCGGGTGGACCAGTTTCTGTTTAAGCTTGTTGTCAGGTTTGTAATAGACAGGGATGTCGTGTTGTCTAAAAATCCTTTGAAACTTCTCAGACAGGCCCGAGACATAAGGGATAGTGACCCCCCTCCTGCTGGGGTCTTTATCCTTTCTGTCCTGTTTCTTGGCTCTTCTGACTTTGTTAAAGGCCCAGTTAGGGTATCCACAAGCTGAGAGGGCACGTTGGACGTGTTCTTCCTCCTTCGTTCTTCCCTCAGAGCTGGTGGGTACTTCATGGGCTCTGTGTTGCAAGGTCCTAATCACTCCCAGCTTGTGCTGCAGTGGGTGGTTGGAATCGAACAGTAAGTACTGGTCTGTGTGGGTGGGTTTCCTGTATACTTCTGTCTGAAGGCTGCCTTCCTCCTCTCTGATTGTGGAGCAATCAAGAAACGCCAACCGGTTGTCCTTAGCATCTTCTCGGGTGAACTTAATGTATACATCCAACCCATTGATATGCTCAGAGAAAGTTTCCAGCTCTTGTTTCTTGATTATCACAAACGTATCGTCCACGTAACGCAGCCAGAGGCTCGGAGGTGTGCCCAGGAAGGAGGTCAGAGCCTTCTTCTCGAAGTGTTCCATATATAGGTTGGCTACGATCGGCGAGACCGGAGAGCCCATAGCACAGCCGTGGATCTGTCTGTAAAAATGTCCCCTGAATTGGAAGAAAGTTGTGTTAAGGCAGATGTCCAATAATTGGCAGATGTATTCAGGTGTGAGTTTGGTCCTTTCCGGTAGGGTTGAGTCCTCCTGCAGTCGCATCCTCACTGCTGCCACTGCCTCCGAGGTTGGAATACAAGTGAAAAGGGACACCACGTCGTACGAGACCATAACGTCATCTGGGTCCATTCGGAGGCGTCTCACTTTGCTCACAAAGTGCTGTGTGTTGTCCACATGATGTTCTGAGTTCCGCACTAATGGAGCCAAGATGGAGGTTAAGTGTTTAGCTACATTGTATGTGATGGAGTCCGTGCTACACACAATAGGTCTCAATGGGACATTCTCTTTGTGTATTTTGGGGAGGCCATAAATACATGGAATGGCTTCACCAGGATACAGTCTGTAGTACAGAGGCCTGTCAATCAACTCCTCCTTCTCAAGCTTCTGTAGACAGTCTATAACCTTCTTCTTGTAGCTACTTGTGGGGTCCCTTTTCAGTCTTTCATATGTGGAGGTGTCCTCAAGGAGACTGTTGACCTTGGACTCATAGTCCGCTGTGTTCAAGATCACTGTGCAGCGTCCTTTGTCAGCTGGTAAGATGTTTATGGTATGGTCCTTTTGTAAAGCTGAAAGTGCCTTCCTCTCTTCTGGTGTGATGTTAGAAGGGGGTGGTTTGGCACTTTTCAGGGTGGCGGTGACCCGCATCCTGAGGTCTGCTGCCTCGGCATCATTCAATTTGTTGTTTCTGATGGCTGTCTCAGTGGCTGTGATGTAATCTGTGGTTGGGATATGGTTGGAGGTGACCGAGAAATTGAGTCCTTTGGAAAGGTGGAAAGGACATCTATTTCTGCCTGAGTCAGGATGCGGTCTGAAAGGTTTTTGATCCAGCTATTCCTGTTAATACTTGTCTCACCTTGGGCTGTCCCTAACCTCCTGTTGTGCTGATCTTTACTAGTGTTGATCTTTTCCAAAAGAGAGGAGAACTTTTTGATCTGTCGTTCCTTACTTTTCTTGTGCTGTGCTCCCTGTGCAATCTGTGTAAAATCTAACACTCTTCTGAGAATATCTTCAGGGACCATGTTCGTAAGTTCCTTCTGAATAATTTCCATTCTGTACCTCAGTTTATCTATTTTGGTGTTGTTCTCCCTAATTCTTTCACTAAGCATCTGCATCAGGTTTCTTCTCCAAATCTTCTCTGCTCTGTGTCCTTTAATTGGGGATTTGATCTGTAGGCTCCTCGGGATTATGTTACTCTGTCTACACCTCAAGTTAAACCGGAGGTGATTTCTGTTATCGGCTAATTTCCTGGCTGTATTCTCAAGCTCCCGTACCAGATCTAAGGTACCTTGCCCAAAATTCTCCAGAATTCGTCGATACTCGTCGACTACTTAGAGTAGCATATAAGGCCCAGGTTCCCATACCAGCTCTCTGATTGACAATGACTTTTGGATAAAAGTCGAAACGGCTCGATCTTTAAACGGCGTCCGGATGACAACCTCTGAACCCCTTTCTACTTATTTAATTTTGTTTGTTTGTTTTGTCTGTTTATGTAAAGCGTCTTTGAGTGTCCAAAAAAGTGCTATACGAGTTTGATGTATTATTATTATTATTATTATGACTATAAACCAGGAATAAACCAGGATTAATTCAGGTCTAATCCAGGACTAAATCAGGATTAATTCAGGTCTAATCCAGGACTAAATCAGGATTAATTCAGGTCTAATCCAGGACTAAACCAGGATTAATTCAGGTCTAATCCAGGACTAAATCAGGATTAATTCAGGTCTAATTTAGGACTATAAACCAGGATTAATTCAGGTCTAATCCAGGACTCCTCGTCCTCACGTACAAGTCCCTCCATAACCCCGCCCCTTCCTACCTCACCGACCTCCTCCGACCGTACTGTCCCACCCGCCGCCTCCGCTCTGCTGACACCCACCTCCTCACTCCCATCACCCGCACTAAGCACCGGACCTGGGGGACCGAGCCTTCGCCGCTGCTGCCCCCGCCCTCTGGCCCCGCCCTCTGGCCCCGCCCTCTGGCCCCATCCTCTGGCCCCGCCCTCTGGAACTCACTTCCACAACCATCAGAACTCAGACTCACTGCAGACATTCAAATCAGTCCTTAAGACCCTCCTGTTCAAACTGGCTTTTGTGTAAATTTATGTTGTTTTGTCTGTTTTGTCTGTTTATGTAAAGCGTCTTTGAGTGTCCAAAAAAGCGCTATACAAGTCTGATGTATTATTATTATTATTATTAGAATTCAGTCAACGTCCCAATATTTATAGACCTGACTGGACCAAACACGCACAAGGCAACACGATAACATCTCCATGGAGACAAACAGGAGATGAAAAGTTACCCGGCGCACCTTTAGATGATAAAAGTGACTAGCAGCGGCTCTTACCGTGAGTCTCCCGCCGTACAGTGTGTGCATTATCTCCCCGTCCGCTCCGCCGTAAACAGCTGAATGTGCAGCTCTAACTGCACGCGCTTATCACCACATTAAAAATGCAACGAGACGCATCCACGGAGACGAGGGGAGTCTGCTTAACGTGAGGGCTGAATGATCTAGGCCACGCTGCTCCGCCCGGGTTTCTCTGCAGGATTTTCATAATTAAATAGAGTTTTCGATCGCTGGAAACGTGGGAAAACAAGTTGTCGGGTTATGCGAGGATAATGCAAGCGCAACCAAGAGGACAACAGTTTCATCTAGTTTTGTGTCAAGTATTTTTGAATCCATTATCTTATTGTAAGGTATTAATAATATTTGAATCATTAAGTTACACAGATAGGCATTTAACGTTCTATTATTATGTTGGACTAAACATTAATTCCTTATTTTCATGAGTAAAAAAATGTAATAACCAACTTCCATCCATCTTATTGTCATGTAATGCCTGTATACATCTTGTAAAGTAAAATAATTGCATGTATTAAATAAGTAAAGTAAAATATTAGCGAGTATTACTTTAGTAAAATAATAGTACTGTATGTAGCATCAGATACAGTTTTAATAAGTAAGTGTCTTAAAGGTCCTGTGCCTGATTTTTACTGTTTAGAAATGTCCACAGCAAAAAATAATGAGCCAAAAATGACACTTTTTAACACATTGCAGGGTGAACTCAGGGACAAACACAGACCGTACATATCAGTGGACCGCGTTAGCATGCTAGCCGCCGCGTTCCAAATAGGAAGCAGCTATGGAGGCTCCTGACTCCATGAAGTGGAGTGACACTGGAGCCTTTACTCTGTAACTGTTTCTGTCAAACTCACATCTTGGAACTAAAATATCTGTTTTGACTCACTCCACATGATCCTGGTGTTTTTTTTCTCGTTGGTTGTTCATAAATCAAGTTATTACAATAATAACTGACCAATCAGGTGCTTCCTTTTCCAGGGGTCGGGTTCGCTCGTGTTAGCAACAGGTTTGATTGACAGCTAGCGCAGCACGTTGCCGCCGTCTCCTCCCACCGAGGGGCGGAGACTGTTAACAACCTCGCTCCTGATTGGTCCGTGTGGTCGCCACGATACGCACTTGGATTTAAATATGGAGTCTGGCTCCACTTTAGCCGCTATAACTGCTAGCTCCACTTTAGCCGCTATAACTGCTAGCTCCACTTTAGCCGCTATAACTGCTAGCCGCGATTGTCTTCATTTGGCTGGAGCCGAACGCTATGGTGACGTCACAATCCCTTAGTCCATCGATATGTACCGTCTATGGGGACAACAGTTACATTTAACACAGAACATGTGTCAAACCCTTTTACACATTGACTGTGTCAGGTCACACAACACAAACATGTCATTTCTGTGTCAAATGTGAAATTCTACACACTCACTGTCACTTACTTTACAAAGTTATGTGTCACATTTAGGGCTTTAATCGAAATGGCAAAATATATCAAAACTGTAAAGTATTTCCATGTATCTAAACCAAACTGAACTCAAAAGAACACAACTGTAGAGGAGTTCATGCAAAAACGAGGAGACAATGTATTTATACATTAAGACTCCATAATCTAATTGACTTTATATCGTCTAGTTTTTGACATAACTTATTTTATAATAATTTGATCAAAATAAATAATTAGTCAACTAACAAAATCTTGGTCGACTAAGACAGGGGTTCCCAAACTTTTCTGGCCAGGACCCCCAAAATAGCCATGTAACCAACTCGGGACCCCCAAAGTGAAAAGAAAAATAATTCTAAGTGTCAAATCAGGTTAAATGTTGGTTATTTGAATAGTTTATTGTCTTATTAGAGCCTATTTCACTAAATGATACTGTATTTAATTAGAAAAATAGAGCAAATACAGTCTCATATTTCTTCAAATTAGGTCTTGAAATCATCTCGCGACCCCCAGCTCACCACTCGCGACCCCCCGGGGGGTCCCGACCCCCACTTTGGGAACCACTGGACTAAGATACCATCGACCGACTAATCGACTAAATGACTAAAGGACAACGGCACTAGTTATATTTATACATTTATGTGTTAGTTTTACTCATTTCTGTGTTACCAAATACTAGCTAAAGTAAAGATACACGCGGTAGCAGTTTTCACACATTTACATTTCATTCATTTCTTAAGCAAAGTAACAAAGAAATGGCGACAGTGCTCCGATAACAGTCCATGATCATGGTTCTTCCACTATCATTTGTCCATGAACAGTGAGACTCGGGCTCGTCTGACGCCTCTGTGAAACACGCCAGACCTGACACTTTAGCCGCTGTTTCACTCAAGTGCTGCTTCTGATGGTGCTGTTGTTTCTGAGGTTTAATGGTCCCATAACATGCAAAATGGACTTTTCAGAGGTTCTAACCTTCCTCCAGTGCTATTTGGGCCTCGTATGTTGCTCGTATGGTTTTTTGATTGATTCCCTCATGTTTTCACTAGAGAACTGTCTTTTCCGTCCCCCTCGGCTGAGCAGCAGACGGGGGCTCCTCACTAAGATGACGCGGTGTTTAAGCCACGCCTCCAGGAAGAATAAAAACAGCTAATGCTAATGCTACACAGTAATTACACGATGGATACGACAGATAGAAGAGTTAGCTTGTTATTTACCAAACGGCACGTCCGTCGTTGAGGCCCTGGAGCACGTCAAACTCCAGGTCAGATCCAGGACGTAGGACTCAGCACGACGCACCGTCAGGACGAGAAAATGTTTATTCAGTGTTTGTGTATCGCTGTTTACCGGAGCACACGGCGCATGCACCATCTCCACTCTAGGCTTCGGCACGGGTTGGGAGGGGGAGGCAGCCTGCTCTCTGTTCGGGGGGGTCAGATCTCAGAGTGAGCCGTTTGCTTTTACAGGAGGGGGGCCAGTCCAAGAAATGGGTGTTTTTTGTAAACTGTTATGTTATGGATATTACACAACGAGAAAATGTATCAACAAAGCCCTGAGGACAGACTGTGTGAAGGGGAAAAGAGCAGAATATGGGACCTTTAATAAGTTCTGGAAAAAAACACAGTATTTCCAGCGATGGTAACTTGACGTGTTGACAATGAACGACACTCGCATTAAAATAGTGTCAACATTTAGAGCTGTTTGTCAGGAATTATTTGCAAGAAGTTTTCTACCAACTTGGAACAATCAGTAACACTTTAAGTCGCCTTTATAAAGCATTAGGGCTGCAACTAATGATTATTTTGGTAATCGATTGGTCTAGTGCAGTGATCCTCAAACTTTTTTACCCCAAGTACCACCAAAGAAGAGATTTGTCTTTCTAAATTGGGTCTAGAACAGGACTATTCAGGTCTAAATTAGGGATAAACCAGGTCTTCCTTAAGAATACACTTACAACTTACTTATTTAAGAAGTTGATTAATCGATTAACTTGTTGCAGCCCGATAAAGCATGAAGACTTAAATCATAATCAATCATGAGTCATTTATTTAGTAGCTGGATCCTAAAAAAACAACTACAAATTTTTCATTATAAATCAAGTCTTTGTTCATGTTTTATTGAAGCTAATTAAAGATGTCACGATTATAACGTCGCGCCCCAGACGTAGCTCTAGTGTTTACGTTTGTTTTGATGAGTTTTAACAGCAGCGATAGCAACCAAACATTAGCGTTTCACCACGGAATCCTCTGTCCACCGAAGATAAGCCTGCAACTGTTGTTAGATGAAAGATTCCCCCAATTACAATAATAAAAGCCTGAGCAGAGATCGGCATCCGAAAGGTTGAGCACGTTCCTTGATGAGCAAATCTGGCCTGGGTTCACACGCTCACCCCATTGAAGCAGTGAATTAAAAAAAACACCACAATCTGGCAACGGAGCGTCTCAAAGCCACCGCACGTCCGCTCCCCACCTGTTTCCTCCAAAGAATTCGCCGCATTTTTTCAAACAAATGCAAATCAAAGCCACCGTCCCCCTCCTCCGCTTTCGACAAAACGATTTTTATCAAAGGACGGGAGCGAAAGAGAGGGAAAATTGTTGTTTGCTCTTTGGAAAAAAAAACACAAAAACATATATACGTTGAAATTGGAAGGACCACATTGGAAGATCAGTGCGAGCCTTGATGAAAAAAAGCGTTTTATCAACAAGCGTGCTTTTAACCAAACGGGTATCAAACATTCCTCCACTCCGCGCTGATTTATTTCCGCTTGAATTTGCTGTTTGAATGTTTTCCTTCCATCTGTTTATTCTTTTCTGGCTCCATGGGTTCAAAACTAATCTGACCTCCCCATGATTGAATTGTTCTTTACACCCGCCGTCTTCCGCGTGAACGCAAATCCTTGGGAGTGTAAACTGGAATACCCCAGGGAGAACGCACGATTCTTTGGCTAATTTTCCTGCCATTCAAAGGATATTTACAGCGTTTGAGTCACTGCTGCGCCAGGAAGTGGAAGTGCAAAATGAGTACAGAAAACTGTGCTTGTATTGCAGCTGAAAGCATTTACGAGGGACACAATCTGCTGAAAGCCATTTGAGTCAAAACTGACAATACGGCAGTGTTTTTCAACCTTTTTTGAGTCACGGCACACTTTATTTGGTTGTTAAGATACACAACCTACTACAACATTACCAAATCAGGCCTTTTATTAAAAAATGTAGCATATAAAGTAGCGAATAATGTCTGGACCGCTATCGGGTTGGCACTGGTGATTGTTTTGCTTTCTTTTTTGGCATAGAAATATGTTCAGGACGCTTCGAAATGGGAAATGGATCAATTAAATCCATTTGTGAATCCAAATTGGACATTTTTTCAAGGCACACCTATGCCTCAAGGCTCATTAGCGTTCAACGGAAAATCAAGGCAATAGAGAATCAGAGCCAAGGAGGAAAGGTTTAACAGTTCGGGTGTGTTTCTGAAAAGCTTCAATGAACTATCAAAAACACTTACTTAAGACGAAAGTGGGTACATCCAAAGAGCAGAACTCTGAACCACATGTGTCAACATCGTCGTGAGAGCAGCTCAGGCCCACAGTCTGCAGTACATCTCCTCTTCTATGTCTAATATCTTAAAGCCACCAACATCCCAAACTGTAATTGTGTCATTTGTAGACGGCGCAGACACAGGTTGTTGTATGATCATTACATTTGACAACAAGTGTTAACTGTCAATATCAAACGTCAGCCTCTAGTTTCTAAACTTCATTTGAATCTCTGAGATTTGTGGTACTTAGTGAAACAAAATATACATGTTCCTGTCTGTTGCAGGGCTCTCAAGTTTTGAGCACGGCTTGGAGTGAGATTTTTGTGAAGGAGGGGAATGGAGGGTAAGTGCAATGGGGCAGGGGATAGGCGAATAGGTGGATCGATTATTGTTTATTATAGATCAGTGTAGGCTTCTGATAATATTATTAGAATAGTATATTAAACATCTGTTCTGAAGGTTGAATCTGGAGATGGAATGCAGATGAAAGATGAAAGTATCGTGATCATGGACAGGTGTGGAAGCACGAGTATGAGCACAGTCCGGAGGAGGACACTACCTCTGCTGCAGCTGCATCTGTATGCTTTGTTTTCTGCACCGGTCCTAACTTGGTTGGTGATAACATGCCATAAAGTTTCAAACACAAAAAAAGTTTCTACGCATCTGCGGTGTCAGGTTCACTGATAAACAATAAACGCTTCCCGTGTGGTGCTTTCAAGATAAAAGTTCCTGCGGTGAGTGCACTTCATTTGCAACACGGCTGAGGGAGCGACTGGCTTCAGCCGATTAGAAAACAATTTTGCGATGTTATTTTGCTGTAAATGAACGTGGAAAATTTCAGATGCTACTGACTGATTAGAGCTGTTAAAAACACCACAAAACAATATTTTAATCATACACATGTGGCAACATTAAGGTCAAATTCTTCAGTGTGAGAAATGCAAGGTGAGCTGTTGTCACGTCATGTTTTTTGTGTGTTTTTGTCCAGAATAACAGCAGATTTAAGAAATGTTTATTACGAGGTTGTTGGTATGTATGCTAACATTGGCGCGAATTGCTAACAGTAACAAACTACACTTCACTTCTACACGTGGTAATGTTTTCTATCAAGGCTCTGGCGTTAGTGGTTTCAGCTACAAAAACAGCCCTGGTTTGTCATAGTTTGTGATGTTTGGAGGCTAATGCTAACTCCCCTATTGAAAATGCATAGTGCTAACACATGGAATGGTACCAGGCTAATGTAACGTAATGTTTTGTTAACAAACAGTGGAATGGTCTATGGGTAGTGTTTTAGCTTCGCACCTGTTGTCTCGTCTGTCACAAACTCTGATTCTAATACCATTTCTTTACTTTCCTCATCTCCTCCACAGTATCTAGGTTAAATGCTGAAAGCAGTAATAAGCATTGCGTATGTTAATTACACATGAGGAGAGCAGGCACTTGTTGGTAATGACCTCCCTTGGGTTTATACAGCAGAGTGCTAATGGGGTTAGTCCCAGGCCCCGGCGGAACGATACACCAACACAGGAATTATCTGAGTAAACACCCAAGAATTTACATATTCAGCACGGCAAACATGACCTAAAATAGTAGCAGGGAAGCGGCGCAGATGGGGAAAAGCCTTGAACATGGGGAGATTAGAGGAGTTAGCTAGTCGGGGTGGAAAGTGTGAGCAGTGTTTGATAAAGCCTGCGCAGTTTCCGAAAACTTGTTTGTCTGTGAAGTCTATGAATCTTGTTAGGTTGAATTTCAATGTGTTTTTGGTTCGAAATTTTGTGTTGTGATCTCAAGTTTTATTTTAGAGAGAGATATTGCTTAGTTGTTAGATGTAACCGAATCAATTTGTGGATTATAGACGTCATTTTTGCCAAGGTTATGTCAGGTTTGTGCAAAGACTGGCTCCAAAAAGCAATCCCTGAATCAGAAAGAAGTTAAGATGGTTTAATAGACCCTTCAAAATGCTATGTCATCTCTGTCATTATGGAATTTAAGCGAATGAAGTAGATTGTAGATTACATTTTCACTGATTAGATCCAATACTAATGTTTTTTTGTCTTGGAGTTTGTCATTTGACTTTCCAAGGTAGAAATGCCTGTTAGTTTTCATTTTTATAACAAAGGATGGGAAATATACCATTTTCTAGCCTTAAAATTTGAGTTTGAGATTCACAAAAAGTTTGATTTATGGTAAAGTATGCAAAATATCTGTAGACATAATGAAAAGGGAAACATTTCTGTAAGTATTTGTCCAGTAAAACCAAACAATCTGTGTCAAATGTCAAAAAGGCAAAGAGTCGATCATAATCTCCTGTTGCGTAAAATAATAAATCATGTAAAATCCGATAGTAAATGTGTTTAAAGCCGGCTCTGGTGTCACTCACATCGATTTTTCATATTTTGTGATATTGTGAGGTTAATACCAGTTTCTCAGTGAAATCACATTATGTCTTCTTTCCAGAATTTGCATTGTTTTGTTAGCAAACTTTCAAAGGGTCAAAGGAGTCAAAAAAAAAAAAAAAGGCATTGTCAAAACTGATCATATAAACTTAAAGTCTATATGACGGTTCTCAAAATGTTCTAATTATGACTTAATTTAGTGGGAGGGGCACCTGTGGCAATTATTTACTATCGTTTTGCATCTGTGACGTTGCAGTTTGGGAAGAAATTTGGAAAAATACAAGTTTAAAATGACAGGAAGTGAGTTCTAAAACGGAATCCCTCCACCTGTGATGTCATCAAAAAGCGACGTGCCACGAAAAATACAAACACAATTTACACGCAACTGACACAATTTTTTGATGCTTTAAAGTGTCATTCAACAAAATAAAGTTGTTCTTGGGTATTATTATTTGTAAAATCATAACTATTGTGAAATTTGTGTGGGTTTTGGCCCTTGGTTGCTATGGTAACAGCTGTAGAATTAACTCTAACTATGTCATATTTGCTGTCCAACCAGGAAGTGACATTATAAACATTACAAAAACAGTCAAATTGGGGATAAATGGGCAAAACGTTAAGTAAAATCTTAAATATAATCATGTTTACTACGTTTTAGTGAAATGTGTCGCCTAACCTGTCATATAGACTTTAAAAACATGCGGGACAATTTCGATGGCACACTAGATATTATCAGCGTGCAATTGAAATCATTTTTGAAAAGCTTTTGAATCTTTTCCTTCGTACTGAAAGCGACGACTCTGATACTGTTCCTAGCTGAGGATATTCAAGGTTTGTGTGTCCTCTTACATTTCTGTGCAGCATCCACTTGAGGTTTAATAAATCTGATTATTACAACCAGTAACTTGTGAGCGTCTATAGAAACTCGTGCTCTTGAAGTATCACGTTCCTGAGAATGACTGGGCCGGGGTCCGACTGACCTTGAGCGCTGACCCCTGGGCCTGATCAAAGCTCCAAATGTCCAGGAAGGAGCCAGGCCCAAATGAGGAGAAATCTGATCAAGCCACTGCGTCAGCCGCTACGAGAAGGCGCCAGAAAATGTTTATTTCATCTCAAGATCAGCTAATTTAATATCCAATGATGTTAGTAAAAGGAGCCTATTTTTCTAATTGGATTTTTTAAAATTCTCTTCATCTCAACTTCAGTGTCAGAATTTGTTGACTTTCCCTAAAAGTATCCAAAAATATCTGTCATCACATTGAAGAATTCACATTAAACAAGAAGTGTACAGACAAAAAAACATGACATTGGGTGAGAAAGAAGTGACAACATTTAAGGCGAGACGCTACCGGCAAAACTCATTTTTAGTTTTTTGGTCTCTCAACATGTCGGCTTTCATGTGGAAACAACAAACTTGTTTTATTCTTCCATTGAATCCACTTTATCCATAGATTTCTCTGGGACGTTGTAACTTCAAAGGCCGTTTTCTTAAAATGCATTTTTCTCCCTCGAGACATAAAGATCAGCTTTAAAGTAGATCCCACACCAAACTGTACAATCTTGGACTCAACAAAATTTTGATGAAACGTACAGAAAGATTTTTGAATATCTAATTTTAAAACAGATTTATTATTGATATTGAACCAAGAAATTTAATACAGATTTATATGTCCCCAATATGTGTATTTTTGGCCATTGAAAACATGAAAACATGACATGAGGAAAAACTTGAGAAAAAAACATTTTTTTCTTACTTTTATGTGAGTAAACTACACATACATCACTTGAAACATTTGCCTTAAACAAAGTCTGGCGTGTCGCTTGGCTTCCGTCTGATAAAAATGTCCATTCTAAGGTTCATTGCAAAGCGTTCTTTTTTTTGTCGGTTTTTTCTGTGTCATCAATTTCTTTGCCCTGATGCTTTATAAATCCATCTATTGTTTCCGTTGGAGAAGTGTTATGTCCCAGATACATGGCTTTAAAGTCAAGTGGAGTGTTACAGTTTACTTCAATCACTTTGACACTCTTTTCTGTTCAAAATTGACATTTGTAATCAGCTCACACAAAATACCAAAATTTTTTCTCCCGCCAGCGTTTTTTCATTCAATACTGGTTAATACTGATGAATTTTTGGTGCTTTTAGTTTGTTGCGTTTAGTTGAGTTTTTGGCACTTTTAGATGCATTTCTGTTATCTCATCCATTTGCTAAATTCCTTTGACCGTCGTTTATTTAAGGTGAGACACTACAGGCACTTTGCTCTCAGTTTTCTCTCTCAACACGTCGGCTTTCATGTGGAAACTGCAAACTTGTCCAATCTGCTCCTAAAGATGTTTTATAATTTAAAACACTTCATCCATAGATTGATATCTAATTAAAATAGTTTTATGTTAAAAAAAAATGAAACAAAATTTGAATTTTTTTTGCCAATTGCCGATCTACTTTACTCAAAAACAAAATAAGTACAAAATATATACGATCTAAACAAACCTACAAACCTAAAAATATAAACCTGGTGCTGTCAATTTTTCCGATTGAAATTTGTCTCCGATTGTGCAGTTTTGGCCATTTTTACACATAAAATGCCATATTCTACATGAAAATATGACATGATGAAAAATGTTTGTCTTACATTTATGTGACTAAGTTTCAAATTGATATCTTTAAATGTAAGATTTTTTTCCTATTCACCTGCAGTGTCTCACCTTAAATGTTCGCTCTCTGGTCGTGTTTAAAGTTTTACGTGTTTGTAAATTGTTAAAATGATCATAAAAAATAGAAATAGACAGTGTTATTGTCAAAGCCCTTAACCATGTCTGAACAAACCTGCAGTATTGGGAAAAAAAGGTACATTCAGGTTTGTTTCTGAATGAGTGCTGTGTGTTCTGTTCTGAGAAAGAGTCCGAGAACTCCATGAACTGATGAAAAATGTTCCAAATGATGTGACCACCTCGGCCCCAGTTCAGACAAACGCCGGAATCAAACGCTCGGACTAAACCAAGCTTCAAAAAACACGTCAAAAAACTGCAGCGCAACAATTTCTCCAGTATTTTTTTACAGCATGCACTTTGACATAAAATACTGTGATACATCTACTCGTCGCGGCAATATTCAACATCTCATATCCATTTGGTTGGTATCGTGCAGCCTAAGTGTTCTCCTCTGTCTGATTTAAATAGGAGGCATGCTCTCTTGAACACATGTAGTCCCAGGCCCGGCGGCTCGTACGCTGCGCTCCTTGTTCGCGGAGAATGCTATCTTGACAGTGGGAGACAAGGATCGGCCAGACGCTGGAAACACAACAAAGAGGCAGGAGATAAAGACTGGTAGTGAGGTACAATGGCTTCCCCGGATGCTGCCGTGTCTTGTTTGTACACCGGGGTTTTGTGGCAGGAGCTCACGTTTCACCATCTTTGTGAAAAAAAGAAAGAAAGAAAAAAAAAAAGTACTACATTCCGTCAAGGGCTGCTGTCGTTCCTGTACTTTCGGCGGAGCTGCCTGTGCAGTTTATAATATTCTCACGTGACACTTTATTAAAACTACACTTTTTTTTAAAGGATGATTTAGGTTGATCAATTAATTCATTTAACTATTAATCTAACTATATATATGTATATACGTATACATATATATAGTTCCAATAAAAAGTTTAAGACTAGTTGAAAATGGCAAAAGTCAAATTTTCATGGACTGGCTTACCACTGGAGTAATTTTGGGGGGTTTCCCACTTGACTCTTATGTGCCATAACCCTCAGGATCTTTTAAGAAATTCAAATTGACTGTCTTACACTTTTTAAATATACCTTTAGTAATTGTATTTTACATACAACACATACTCAGTTTACAGCAGGGGTGTCCAAACTTTTTCCACCGAGGGCCACATACTGACATTTAGGCCAAGCGGAGGGCCACAATTAAATCAGAATCAGAATCATTTATTAAAGGCCACACAACAGAGTTGGTGGAATTTGTTTTCGGTGCAGCAGTTAATGCTCACATCTCTCGTGTCAGTTCCATCATCAGCAACAGAAAAACAACAGAAGCACACATTTAAACAGGTTACATCAAGACAGTGATTCATTTAAGGTCCGTATAGCTATTGGAAAGAAGCTGTTTTTAAATCTGACAGATTTTGGGGTTATAGACCTGTAGCGCCTCCCAGAGGGCATAAGTGTGAAAAGATGGTGAGCAGAACCATCATGAAACTTTCAAAAAAGTTGCATTCATCTGATTTTTAAAGCGCCACCACACCTAAATTCAGTCTCAATGCTTTAATATCAGGTCTGTGTCGCACCAAAATATTAGTTATTTAGGTTATAATTGTAGAAAATCTGAAATTTGCTGTAAAAAGTATG
Source organism: Rhinogobius similis (assembly GCA_019453435.1). Taxonomy (NCBI): domain Eukaryota; kingdom Metazoa; phylum Chordata; class Actinopteri; order Gobiiformes; family Gobiidae; genus Rhinogobius; species Rhinogobius similis. The sequence goes on along the minus strand of CM033639.1, from coordinate 28,042,581 downwards.
TCTTAGGACAATGTGGGCCAATTCACCAGGAAGCTTGAGGGCCAAGAAAAATTGGTCTGCGGGCCGCTTTTGGCCCCCGGGCCTTAGTTTGGACATGCCTGGTTTACAGTGTACAATCAATTTCAATTTCAATTTATTTTTATAATGCCCAAAATCACAACAACAGTTGCCTCGATGGGCCACAGGTAAAAGCAGTTCAGATAACTGTCCCAGAATGCCCCTGTCCTTTGACCCTCCTTTGCGGAAAAACTACAAAAAACCCCACGGGACAAAGTATAAACCTCGGGGAGAACCACAGTGAAGGAGAGATCCTACTCCCACGGACGGACAGGCTGCAGATGAACTAGGACTGACGCATCCACTTGGACTGAACCAGAACCACTCAAGAGGGAGGTGGCTTTAAAGAGTTCCTCCAGGAGGACGAGGAGCAGTCCACCAGTGTAGAGAGATCCTCCAGCATTGGAACAGTTCATCTAAAGTAGAAGGAGTTCGTCCAGGCAGACGAGGTGTGGCTAATCCAGCTACAATAGGAGGGTCGTATCGTTGGGTATTCCATGGCAGCGATGGGGCCAACGGTTTTCTTCTTCTGAGTTCTATAGTTATTTGTTTCAATAAAGTAGTGCTGTCAATGTGGGTTTGTGTTGTTGTCATTTTTGTCTGTGTCTTCCATATTTTTTGAACAGAGATAGATATAATGAGTTGATAAAGTTCTATTAGTTTTACACTGAGTGATTCTGGAAAGATTCCATATATGATGGAGCGATAAGAGATTACTATGTCAAGTCCAAATGTTTTCAATTTCAAGTCCCTTAGTTCTTTTGATCGGAAGCAGTTTATAAAAAGGTGCTCCAGACTGTCTTACTGCATCCCACCTCAGCAGCGCTGGTGCGCTGGTGATGAGACGCTCATTCCCTCCAGGTATTTTCCTCGTAAAGATCTTCTGCTGTATGGTGTAAAAAGTGTGAAACATATCTGCGATCCATACTAGCTCCTTGCACCAATATGAAGTGGTTCCCATTCTCCTTTGGAAGAACATGCAAACTCCACAAATAAAGGCCATGCATGGTCATGAAATGAACTTGATTTGTTGATCATACCTCAAAGATGCAATAGTAGTGTACCATCCAAACAGAGCTCTTCGTTCTCAAAATGCTGGACTATTGTTAGTCCCCAGAGTCTCTAAAAGCACAGTAGGAGGTCGGGCATTTAGCTACCAAGCTCCTATGTTATGGAACCAGCTCCTGTTCATGTTAAAGAGGCCACACAGTCTCTACATTTAAGACCGGGCTCAAAATGCTCCTCTTTGAAATAGTTTATGGTCAGGCCAGTTAGGAACAGAAATAAAAATCGACAGTTTAAGCTGCGCTGCCCAGGAGCAACTCTGATTGAGGAAGAATGGCAGCTTGAACACTATCCTCTGGTTCTTCCTACTTTCCCATCAACAATATTTAAGATTTTAGTTCAACTGTAGTCTCTTCATTGCTGTTCACATGTTTTGTTTTGTCTTTCTGTTTCAGACACTGCGGCGACTGCTCCATTGACGACCTCCATCTCACGACCCTGACCTTTGACCTGGATGTTCCCATTTGCCTGGAGGAACTCTCTGCACTGGATGAACTTACTTTTTCCCACAGTTTTTTTTTTTTTTGTAGTTTTTCCTTGCCGAGAAGGAGGGTCAAATGCTATACTCTCATGAACATTGTTTATTTAAACTGTTTTCTACCTGTGGCCCATCGAGGCAACTGTTGTGGTGATTGGGGGCGCTACAAAAATAAACTGATTTGATTTGATTTCAGGTAAGATTCCCAACCACACTGCCTCCGCGCAGCTGTTTTTCCATCCAGTTAAATTGGATGATTTGACTTCGCATTATGAACAATTTTCATACGCAAGAGGTTGATCCATTTGCTTGAAATAAGAGTCATGTTAAAACTAGTTCACGATATAGTCAGACGAACTGAACATAATTGTAAACTGAACAAATACTCATAGAATTTAACTAATGTAGATACTGTCGAATGGAAAATTGTACAAAGCCAGAGATGCCTTTGATGTGTGTAGTATTTTTGCGTTCTTCCTGTGTGTTTGTCTGATTCTCACGGGCCTTCTTCAGGCTTTCAAACACAGTAACGTGACTCCGGTTTAGATGTGTATCTGCGCCTCATTACACCAGAGCTGTCCGTTCCCAGAGACACATAAGAGCTCTTCTGTCCCAAACGCTGTCCCCTCTTCTTGCTCCTCCTCCTCCTACTCCCGCTCCTCTTGCTCCTCCTCCTGCTCATGTCTGCAGTTTGACAGACTTTGGAATGGCCTGTCCAGCTTTGAAAAGGTCAGCTGGTTTATATCATAGGGTTTGACTTGCTAAAGGTGCTGGAATCCAATTTTGAGCCATCAAGAATCCAATTTTGAACATCAAGAACATGTTTAAGTATGAACTGTTAGCCCCTCCTACGTTGTCCTTCTCTCCCTCTGGCATTGAGCATGACAGTTTGGGACAGTCACAGTAGTTTTTGCATGGTTTCCATCAAACTCAACTCGGTTTGTCCTTTCCTTCGGGACCGTGACAGACCAACAACTGTTTGATACAGTCACAGTTTTTCTACATGGTTTTCTTTCAATTACACATACGATTAGACTAAAAAACAAGTGTTCCTAGACCTCTAAGAGACAGTTCAAATCCTGGTGATTTTGGGTTAGTTGAAGAAGGATGAAAAAGTGCAGCTATCATGAAACAAGTTAGTAAAAAAATATTGCTTTGTCATATATTACAACAGGTTTCAATGGTATTCATCAGGCAGTGCGTTTGAAATTCTTCAGACAGAAATGGGGGATTAAGATATAATCTTAATGACTACAACAGTCTTCTAAAACCGTGGCAGAGATCAAACCAGTCAAATGCCAGTCAGGTACTTGACACGTGTGAGGGTCGAGGCTAGACCGAGAACAATAGGGTATAATGACCCGAGATTTAGCAGGTAAATCTGAGGGTACCAGAGAACAATAGGGTATAATGACCCGAGATTTAGCAGATAAATCTGAGGGTACCAGAGAACAATAGGGTATAATGACCCGAGATTTAGCAGGTAAATCTGAGGGTACCAGAGAACAATAGGTTGTAATGACCCGAGATTTAGCAGATAAATCTGAGGGTACCAGAGAACAATAGGGTATAATAACCCGAGATTTAGCAGGTAAATCTGAGGGTACCAGAGAACAATAGGGTACAATGACCGGAGATTTAGCAGGTAAATATGAGGGTACCAGAGAACAATAGGGTATAATGACCCGAGATTTAGCAAGTAAATCTGAGGATACCAGAGAACAATAGGGTATAATGACCCGAGATTTAGCAGGTAAATCTGAGGGTACCAGAGAACAATAGGGTATAATGACCCGAGACTTAGCAGGTAAATCTGAGGGTACCAGAGAACAATAGGGTATAATGACCCGAGACTTAGCAGGTAAATCTGAAGGTACCAGAGAACAATAGGGTCTAATGACCTGAGACTGAGCAGATAAATCTGAGGGTACCAGAGAACAATAGGATATAATAACCCGAGATTTAGCAAGTAAATCTGAGAATACCAGAGAACAATAGGGTATAATGACCCGAGATTTAGCAGGTAAATCTGAGGGTACCAGAGAACAATAGGGTATAATAACCCGAGACTTAGCAGGTAAATCTGAAGGTACCAGAGAACAATAGGGTATAATGGCCCGAAACTTAGCAGATAAACAGTGGTCACCAGAGAATAATAGGGAATAATGACCGGAGACTTAGCAGGTAAACAGTGCTTACCAGAGAGCAACAGGGTATCCAAAGAACAATAGGGAAAAAAGACCCAAGAGTTAGCAGGTAAACAGTGGTAACCAAAGAGCAATAGGGACAAACGACCAAAACTTAGGTAAACAGCTGTGAGGGAGAGATTACCAGAGAACAATGTAAGAACCTGAAACTAAGCCATCAGGGAAAAAAATCAGAGCAGTTTCAGTTCAGGGTAGTATCAAGGTTAGCCTCTCAGACCAGTACCTTCAGATTTAAAATGACGTCTGGATGGCAGCTGAAATATCTCATGGCTCAGATGGTTACCTTTGAAACCTTTTCTAAAGACGACTCCAGGACAAAAGCAGTATTACACTGACCTGCTGTATCATACCTGAATAGTTTAAACCCAATGAAGGCCTAGCTCAAGTTACAGTCAATGGTTTACACACCTTCTAAATGATTTGCCTATGCTAATTTGAAACTTTTAGAGAATTCCCCACCCATTGACCCGGTTTATGTGGTTATTCTGTCCTTGGGCAAGACACTTAACCCTTTTTGTGTGAACGGTTATGGTCAGACGATCAGGCTCTTCATGCAGAACAGAGGCTAATTCTGTCAAAACGGCTAGTTGTACAGAAATAATATGACATAATGTAAATGTGTTGAAGTGGCAACCAACTATTTAGGCCAGGCATGTCCAAACTAAGGCCCGGGGGCCAAAAGCGGCCCGCAGACAAATTTTTCTTGGCCCTCAATCTTCCTGGTGAATTGGCCCACATTGTCCTAAGACATACTTTTTACAGAAAATTTCAGATTTTCTACTATTATAACCTAGATAACTAACGTTATGGAGTGAGACAGACCTGATATTAAAGTACTGAGACTGAATTTAGGTGTGGTGGCACTTTAAAAATCAGATTAATGCAACTTTTTTGAACTTTTCACAATTTATTTGTGGCCCTCCCGTTGGTTTACATTTCAGTATGTGGCCCTCGGTGGAAAAAGTTTGGACACCCCTGGTTTAGGCTATTGCAATTGAATTCGTGCAGCTGTCAGTTACATTTATTGGGCGTTTGAGAAGCATGTTGAAAAAGAAAGAAAACAACAACTTAATTCAACAGATGTAAGTCGCGGTCACATCAGATTCTGTTATGTGCAGCTTTTGGACTTGTGGTCTGTTTGGCTAACCACAAATTCTAACCTCGGTCACGGTCATCCATCTTCATGACCAGTCTCAGTGCAACCATATAGTTCTTCTGTTCTACCACTTGTCCATTTTACCCCATAACTGTGCAGAAATACCAAATAATAGTCAGAATTTCACCTCAACTTATCATCCTCGTTATCAGCAGGGGAAAAGGATGACTCGCTACGCTGCAATCACTAAGCTAGTGATTTGAATTGTGTTCTGTCAAGTGTCAAATTCAAGTCGACTAAGAAATTTGTCTCAATGACCCTCAGCTTTACTGCCACAATCAGGGAGCTCCATCCACACTGACAGCAGACACACAGCTAGCGCATCTCCAAAACTTCAATTCATCAAACTTTCAAACTCGCTGCAAACCCAGGGCCAATCTCCAGAGCAATCAGGGCTGTTGGTGAATGTGAACGCGTGCGGTGGTGATTAGCGGGCCGCGGAGTGGGTGCAGATGTGCTTCATTTGATGCGGTGCATGGGACGCTGATTGTGCGGCGCCGAAGCTAATCAATACAGTTAGCATTGTAGAAAGGGGTTCAGAGGTTGTCATCCGGACGTCGTTTAAAGATCGAGACGTTTCGACTTTTATCCAAAAGTCATTGTCAATCAAACAGTTAGCATTGCTAGCGCTCGTAGGATCTCCGAGTTTGGCACCTGTGAATGTGGGGCTGGTCGTTTTGGAGATGATTTCCCGGCCGATTTCAAAATTTTACTAACTCAACAGTAAGCTGGTGCAGTTCTAAAGTGAATTACTTTGTAGTTATTTATAGCAGTAGTATAGTAGTATTTTATAATATTTTCAGGACACTCAAACGCAAAAATGAAGGTTTTAAAGATGTACAATGTAACTTCTTGGTGGAGATGTTGCTTTGTCTGGAACTGCATGAAACATATCGGTACCACTTTATAATACTAAAGCCTTGATAAAGCATAAACAAAGACTGAATTCTTAATCAACAAATTATGATAATTAAGGCTTAGAAATTACTTATTACTTATTTTAAGGAGTTACCGAGACTCAATCATTTTGAATTTCCTCATGCTTTATTTATCAGGTAAACAAAGGCAGGGTCAGTTTGAGGGGAACTTCAAACTCAGAGCAGTTTCTGGTCGAGCTTCCCAGATCAGCTCCTTAGATTGAAAATGACTTTAGGATAGAAGTTGCAACATTGTGATTTTCAAATTGTTTTTATTGCTCAATAATACCTTTTAATACCTGGAGTGTGCCACTCCACAGATCTAACTTGTAAACTAGCTTGGTAATCAATGGAAAAAGAAAAGTTTAATACCATACTGTGGAACATTCCAGGCAAAGCAAAAACAGACCATCCACCAAAAAAGTTACACATACCTAAATGTTGACTATTATCTATTATCTTTGTTATCCGTCTTAACATTTTAATTTGATTAATTTAAAGGTCCCAACGCAAAATCCAGAATGTTGTTTCCTGTCTAAAAACGTTTGCAGAGTTTAGTTTAGTTTCATTTACACATGTTTATTCGGCTGTCTACATCTCTAAATCTCAAAATGGTCTTATTTTTGTCTTAAACATGAATGAAACCAAACACAACTGAAGGTATGTTTTTGATGAGGAAACAACATTCTAACGTGGATCAAAAATGAACGTAATACGGGCCCTTTAAAATCTGAAAATCAACTTTTGACCCACTTGGGGGAAAAAAGCATTACATTAGAAAAATATGAAAAAGATGTTACAATAAACAAATGTAAGTTCGCCATCTAATTTGGTGCCTAACTCGGTGTGAAAAGTGTCTTGCCCCAGGACACACCAACATCCCGCACTGTTAAAGGAGCTCGTTTTCGGTTGCACAAGTCCATTATCATTACGCAATTGTAGCGTTATCGTCTTCAAAGGATTAATTTGCGTTGACAGAGAAGAAAGGCCGAGGAGCACGACTAGAACCGTAAAATTCAAACTCCATCATCAAACGCGGCGCTCCGTATACAATAATTTAGTACATATATGACGCTCACATCACGCGCAGCCCATACGTCCATGTGAAACGGCAGCTCGCGGCCATCATTCCACCGCAGCTTTTGTTTTTCGCTCTTTGAAGCGCGGGAGCGAGCTGAAGAGCCACTCCATTAACGCGCAACCTATTTCTACCGAATCAAAAGAAACAGCCAAAGCCATGTAATGTAATGACGAGGCCTCCGCTCTTTTGCCCGTGGTGATGTTCCTCCACCGACCGAGGAAACCAGGTCAGCCAGCCCCGGTCCACGGAACTCAATTATCAAGAGTTAATGTACTTCGGATGTGGGTCCGTTCTTCATGCAGATGGGACTTATGCCATACTGAGATTTCCGGGTAAAATAAATCTGCAATTTCTCTGTTGGTATCTTCGTGGGATTTGCAGTGCTCAACGGTACTGGGGTTTTGGGTGATTTTTGAAACAATTTTCTTCTAGAATTGCTGATTTTTCATATACGTTTCATGGAGTAGGTAATGTAGCTTGGGTAGGAAACAACGAAATGCAGTTGAGGTTTGAAGTGACAACTCTTTGGTGGGTGGGCAAATATGATGGCGCCATTGCATTAAGGTAAGGCACTACAGGCAAAATTATTTTTTAAAATTTCTTTTTTGTTGTTTTCTGGTCACTTTGTTCTCTCAACATATCGGCTTTCATGTGGAAACAACAAACCTGTCCAATCTGCTCCTAAAGAGGTTTTATTACTTCGTTTAATCCGCTTCATCCATAGATTTCTCTGGGACACTGTAACTTCAACGGCTATTTTTTAAAAATGTAGTAGCAGCCTTAAAGTAGATCCTACACCAAACTGTACAATCTGGACTCAACAAGATTTTGACGAAATGTACAGAAGGATTTTTTTATATCTCATTCTACAATTGATTTATTGAAGTTTTGAGTTTAAAAAAAAAATAGGCACATTTTTTCAGTCAAATCTAGTTTACTCAAAAACTAAATAAGAAATTCAAAATCCCCTCTGTAAATTTTTTTGCATCTAATATATGTACTAAGAAATTTAAACCTTGTTCTGTCAATTTTTCAGATTTAAATGTTCTAAATATCTGTATTTTTTGTTTTTACACATAAAATGCCTTATTTCTACATGAAAACATGATAGAAAGTTTTTAATACATGTTTTTCTTACATTTCTGTGAGTAAACTACAGGAGAAGTCATCTGCCTGGAGGAACTCTCTCTACACTACATGAACTGTTGAACTGTTCTCCATTGCCTGGAGGAACTCTCTCTACACTAGATGAACTGTTCCTCAATTGTCTGGAGGAACTCTCTCTACACTTGATGAACTGCTCATCTGCCTGGAGGAACTCTCTCTACACTAGATGAACTGTTGAACTGTTCTTCATTGCCTGGAGGAACTCTCTCTACACTAGATGAACTGCTCATCTGCCTGGAGGAACTCTCTCTACACTACATGAACTGTTGAACTGTTCTTCATTGCCTGGAGGAACTCTCTCTCCGCTAGATGAACTGTTCCTCATTTGCCTGGAGGAACTCTCCCTGCACTAGATGATCCACCTTCTTCCTCTTGAGAGGTTCTGGTCCAAATGGATGTGTCAGTCCTGGTCCATCTGCAGTCTGTCCGTCCGTGGGAAGAGGATCTCTCCACTGTGGTTTCTACTTTTCCCACAGGGTTTTTTGTAGTTTTTCTTGCCGAGAAGGAGATCAAGGACCGGGGGTGCTCTTGGACAGTTATCCATTTGCTAAATTCTCTTGAACACTGTTTATTTAAACTGCTTTCTACCTGTGGCCTATCGAGGAAAGGTTATTGTGATTTTGAGCGCTACAAAACTAAGTTGAGTTTTATTTAGAGGTGGGCAACGTTTTGTCAATTAGTAAGAACTAAGGCAAGTCTGTGCTTTAGTTTCTTTTTGGTGGATGTCTTTTGTTGCTTGTGTTTTTATTTTTTGCTCTAATGTGTTTAAAGAAATAAAGAAAATTGCAATCAATCAATATGAGGATTCTTTTTTCCGTCATTTCACCCAGGCCTAAAGAGGGGTCTGTATTTTTTGGTAGGTATTTTCAAGCAGCCTCATATGCAAGGTAATACAGGATTCCCCAAACATGGACGAATCAAAATACAACTCTGATTAAACTAATGCCGAGGGAGAACTTTTACAACATGGCTAAAACCTCATAAACACCACTTTTTCCTGTATTACCTTTACATTTCTCTCGCGTGTCCATTCTATTTACCTTCGCAGAACCATCTCCAGACCTGGGACTCCCTCCAACCCCGAGTGGCCAGTCTCTGCGGCTTACGCCCTAATTAACCCTGTTAGAAAATATGCGTACGGGCACCATAATCACCGCAAGTGTTTCCCCCGCTCCGGACAACCGCGCCTGGGGTATAACCTTATAATAAAGATCCCCTAATGCCGCCCCGAAGGAAAAGCACCGGCTAATTACACCACTACACCGGCCTACATTTAGCGCTTATATAAAGTAAGCATGTATTTACCGTTATATCTGCTCCAATAGCTTTCTTTGCGAGCTATTTGGGGAAAGGGTTGGTGCGGAGAATTCTTTCATATTCTCAGCGTGAGTCCAGCGAAAAGTCATTACCCACAACAATGGAGTTTCTGCTCTATTTGCGTGGCGTATTTTTATTCCATCTGGCCTCTGAAGTGTGCCACCCCGAGCCTAAAGAAGAGCGGCGCGTAAACAAGTCCATGCCATGGTTTATAATGGGTTCAGGACGGCGCTGTGAATAAGGATATGGTCAGAGATAGTGCGGGTGATGCATGGCCGTGGTTTAGCGTCAGTGTCTTGCATAAAAGCGTACAAAGATGATGTTGTGTAATGGGAAAGGTTTCGAATGTTGCAAATAAAAGCGCAGACCTTCACCGATGCGTCAGCTCTCTTAAATGATAAAGGTAAACTGCCCACGTTTTTAGCAACGGTTCTGTAAAGCTAATGGTTTCATATAAAGTTTGTCCTTGTAGCGGATGATGCTTCCTGTAATTATTGAAAATGTTAACAAAAAAGTTCTGGAGGCAATTGGAGGTGAAGGGAAGTGGAACAATGGGATTTCAATAGGATATGACAAAACAAGATGGTTTTGGCAAATATCGGAGCCTGGTTTAGGGACAATTACATTTTTACATTGTATATCTATATTAAATTAAGACCATTAGGCATTATCCAGATTTTTCAATTTTACTGAAGAATATTGTGCGGAAATGTTTACATCACGCTTTTACCACATGCTGTACCATAAATTATACTTTGCTGTAGAGTGTTACAATAATATTAAGGTTGGAAATTGGTATTTTCCGCTATTGTATCCAATAGAAAAGCAAATTAACTGATATTTATACCAAAGAAATGTAAAAACTGTTGCTTGTGTTTTGTTAAAAAAACACAAAAAAACTTTTAGAATATAGATCTGATGTCAGTTAATGTGGTCTACTCAGTCTAGACTGGGTTCTGTGCCATGCGAATGTAGAAATAGATACTATATAGTTACTTTATTACATATGAGTATTTACTCCATCCTTTTTGGATCCAGTTTGTGGCCTTATGTACATTTCTACGTGTTTTTTTGCAAGAAACTTAACCTTTAGATGTAATGGAGATGGACTCCCAGGTGCTTCACTGGGCTTGCACTGATGATACTGAGAGATTAAATCCAGGGACAATACACACAACGTCTTTCACAAAGTAAAATGATGGACCCCACCAGTCATATTGTCATCATTTTAATTCTCAATGTAAAATCCCGGCGTATGTTACTGTCCCCTACAACTGGAAAAAGAGAGTTATGTGTTCTGAATGAAGGTTCATTATTATTGTTTCCATTGAGATGTTATTGTTTTGACCAGAATATTCCACAAAATGAAATAAAATCTGTGTATCTCCATGGAGACAAGCGCATGACGCTGTCAGGCCAAGGATTTTAATAATGAATTAAAATAATTGAATAAATACAAGTAAGTTACAAAGGTTGTCATCTGGACACAGTTTTGAAAATCAAGATGATTGTACTCCCATCAAAGGACGGATTAAAGGCCGAAACATCTTGATTTTGGAAACAGTGTCCAGATGACAACCTTGGAAACGGAACACTCCTGGACGAGGATTACACTGATAAGATAGTGATGTCCCCATGATTTGCATTGTCCAGGACTTTAACAGGACATTTTCAATAATCATGCATCTACTAATGTATAACTCCTTTGTATAAACTTTTTAAATAAAGATGTAGTCAAGGCAATGTTTCTCAAATGGTGCTACTGTTTGTGGTACTAATCTGCAATTCTTTAGTTTAATTTAGAGTCAATTTAATTTAAATTCAATCTGGTGGTACTCGGAAAGCCAATATTTTCGTAGGTGGTACTCGGTATGAAATGTCTTAAGGTAATACTTGAAATCTATAATGACAAAGACACAGGTAAAGACGGCATTGGGCCACTCCCCAAGTACTTTTGTACAAAATAGTGATGCCAGCAGTAATAGTCTCTATTAACGACAGAGTGGACAAACTCTCAAGGATAAAATATACAATTTCCAGGACATTTTACCTTTTTTCATGTATTCTATGTGTTTTCCTTGTCTGGAAAATAGGCCAATTATTTTCCAGGATTTCCAGGACGCTTGGGAACCCTGCTAAACCATATATCAGGCAAAGTAATAAAGAAAAAGTGACGGAAAAGTGACACAGTGCACGTTAAAACTAACACTAACTAACATGAACCTTTTGACGCACACTGTATGAAACAACACCAGCCTGGAGTTCTGACTTAAAGCAGCAGCACAACAAAGGCTGGATAAAAACACTTGGTATGGTAATGTAAAATGCACTTGCTTGGGGGCGAATGGAGCTCGCCGCTTTGAGTCCGCGGTCATTAAGAGCAGAACAATGTCGCTCCATTAGCTCCCGTGCATCAGTCATGTGGAACGTTCTGCAGACTTCTATGGCACCTGCTGAAATCCTCCCTCCCAAACCATTTTCCCTTTTCAACCGGCTGTAAACACGCCTCATTGCACCGCGACAATTAAACGGCTTTGGGAAAAGTGAGACGCAATAATGGATCCAAACAAAACAGTCGGCGAAGCGGCGACGGGGGCCCGCACTCCGCCGAACCCCGCGCGATGGAGATGGAGGAAGATCATGTTTCCTTATTTTGTTTGATTGGTTTTGCTCTTCCTCCCCCGACGAGTGGGAGGCAAATGGGAGTTAGGAGAAGTTTTGTTGTAAGAGCGAGGCGGATTTGAAGACACGGAGTTATTGTCGCTGGTATCGTAAAAGGAATTTGAATTCTGAGAGGTGGACAAAAGTTTTGAATAAAGAGTGAATATGTTTCGTCACTCATCCAAGTAGTTTCTTTAGTTTCTAAGAAGTACAGTAAGGAGTGTTGTTGTTTCAGTGAAGTTAGCTCTTCCCTTTTGACAGATATTTAGACAGATATATATCTTCTCCCACTGAGCGAAATCTTTTAAAAAAACATCGCATTCAATGTCAGTTTTACACGGATGATTGTCAAATCTGTTACCTGCTACCTGTTACTCAAAAAAGTGACAACCCGCTTTGAATTTGAAAAAATCTAAAATTTAAAGATATACATTTGAAACTTCTCCTGTAGAAATAAGCTATGTTTTGTGTAAAAACAGCTAAAATATCACATATTTGAAAGATTTCGGCAGAACCAGGTTTAAATTTCTTGATTTTGAATTTCTTGATTTTGGTATTTGCATTTTGCACTGAAAATGGGCCTAAATGAATTCAAATTTTGTCCGATTTTTTCATTCAAACTTGAATAAATCAGGCTTAGAATTAAATATCAACGAACCCTTCAGTGCTTTCTGTCAAAACTTGTTGAGTCCAGATTGCAGTTTGGTGTAGGAGCTATGTCCCGAGGGAGAAAAATGCATTTTTAGAAAACGGCCTCTGAAGTTACAATGTCCCAGAGAAATCTATCGATGAAGTGAATTCAATGAAATAATAATATAACAATTTTAGGACCAGATTGGACAAGTTTGTTGTTCCCACATGAAAACTGATAGTTTGAGAGAGCAAACTGACCAAAAACAAAAAATTGAAAACATGAAATAAAAGCGTTTTGCCTGTAGTGTCTCGGCTTATTAAGGCAGTGAATAACCAGAACCTGAAGAAGTTACTTGGATGAGTGGTGAACGTATCTTGAGCTCTCGTGACTTAGCCAAATCTACTTCGGTGCGATCTAAATATTATTCCACCCCTTCTTGAGCAAACTTAAAGGGCGTATGACAGGTTTTTACGATTTTCTAGTTCTGCCTTCATTTGGTGCAATAAAACCTGTTGTAAATAAATATGACAGTTTCACACCAATCAAGAGTCCGTTTGTGAAGAAAAGTCGAAAAATATGTTGAAATTTACAGGTGGTAGAGCAGAGTTCCAAAACATGATGACATCACACTACGGAGACACACGAGGGACAATTAACAACCAAGAAACACATTTTTTCTGATACATTAAACATTAATTCAACAAAATAAATGTGTTCCCATTGTTTTATTTGTCAAATAATAATCTCTGTGACATTAGAGGAGCATAACATGTTTGCTAGATAATAGTTACATCATACCCCAGTGTGATGTCATCATTTCCAACCAGGAAGCAAAAATTTAAACCTCAAAAACTGCCAAACTGGGTTAAAAATAGTATTTATTTATTTTTAGCAGAATCTAAAATATAATTATCTTAATTGTGTTTTAGTAAAATGAGTACTTCAACTTGTCAGAAGTACTTTAAATGTTATGTAGTTATTAATCGTAAATGCAGACAATGGTATTAAAAAGGAAAGAATTAAAAACTTTTGTACAAAATAGTGATACCAGCAGCAATAGTCTCTATTAACGACATTCAATACTCCAGCAAAGCAAAGGGTGGACAAACTCTCAAGGATAAAATATACAATTTCCAGGACATTTGACCTTTTTTTCATGTATTCTATGTGTTTTCCTTGTCTGGAAAATAGGCCAATTATTTTCCAGGATTTCCAGGACACTTGGGAACCCTGCTAAACCATACATCAGGCAACGTAATGACATATCCATGGAGACAAGCAGGTGACGGAAAAGTGACACACAAAAGTGAAAGAAAAGAATTAAAAACTTGGTGACACATTTTCAAAACGGAGATAATTGTTTTTGTTAATGAACTTTTTATCTGAGAATCATTTTAAGAACAAGTACTGCTCTGTTCTCAATCTATAATGAAAGAGTGGAAGAGTGTTTCATTGCTGCGCCCTCAGAGGCGACCGGGGAACTCAAATATAATGAACACTGGAATAAAAACACAAAAACACATCACGGGAACTGCACAATCTGGACCTGTTTCATGGACACCGCCGTCACTTTACAAATGTGCAAATAGACCATGGATGTGACTCTGTGGCGCAACGGTAGCGCGTCTGACTCCAGATCAGAAGGTTGCGTGTTCAAATCACGTCAGGGTCAGGCACAGTTTTTAAATTTAATTACTAACTGTACATTTTTTTTTTTTTATTCCCAATTGTATGGTCATTTCAGAGTATCCAAGTATGTGTAATTTGGGCTGTTTTTACACATAAAAAAGGAGAGTCACAGCACCTCGTCACATTTGTCATGCAGAGGGATCCAGGGGTGCAATTTGGGGGTTGTTTTGAAGTACAAGTAATACTAATAAAAGGTTAAAAGCTCGCAAAAGTCTATTTTACATAATATGAGACCTTAAAGTGCGTGTGACAGGTTTTTAGGATTTTCTAATTTTGATTTTATTCAGTGTATTAATACCTCTTGTAAATATAACTTTGTCAAATTAACTAAATCTGTGACATTAGATGAGTTTTGGCCAGTGTACGGTGTGGTTGCTATGGTAATTTCCTAGTGTGATGTCATATTTTACAACCAGGAAGTAAAATTATAAAACTAAAAGAATAGCTAAACTGCAGTACAATGTGTAAAGATCTGAGTAGAAATTGAAATATATTTATCATTTTAGTTAAATGAGTAGTTCAACCTGCCATGGGCCCTTTAAAGAGGGGGTATTATGCAAAATCAACTTTTTGGAGCTTTCTACCATGTCATGACACTATTCCCTCATCAAAAACATTCCTGAAGTGTTTTTAAAAAAATGTAATTCAAGCATGTTTGAGTCATCTTGTCTCGCTCTGTGCACTATTTGAAAACTATCCGGATCCTCTTTTTGAACCGTTCTGCAGTGCACAGTGTAACGCCCACAAGCTACGTAACCAGGAAGTGCGCTTACGTAACCAGGAAGTGCGCTTACGTAACCAGGAAGTGTCTGAGCCGTCAGGGGAGGGGGGAGCAGAGCCGTGTCGGTGATAGCGGCTAACAGCTACAACAGACTTGTTTACGCTACTTTTCTGTTCAGCTTTTTATTCAAAATGTGTCCAGAGAGAAAACAGAGGACACTTATTTTCACACTTTCCAGGGACGAGGAAACTTTGGGAAAAGCAGCTAAAGGTAGTTTCAGTGAACGACACATCGGATAAAGTGTGCTTTGTTTGTTTCACCATTTTACCGAGGACTATAGCATCTTCAACAAAAGTATGTTCGATACAGCATGCAAATAATTACGTCTAAAATATTCTCCTTTGTGTTTATTACCATTATTATTATTATCTTTACTTGAAGTGTAGGAGGAGGGGCTTAACGCGGGGAGCAGGATTCTGATCAAAAACAAAACCGAAACTGATTAAACATTTTAATACGTTGTTTTCGGCCATTTTCAACAAGCAAAAGGTAACAATTACTACCCCATACAAGTGTAATACCCCCTCTTTAAAGAATGATTCACGATCGGTTGTGCGGAAATTGAAAGTGATGCAAACAATGGCGCTGGAGCATGGTGGTCTTTTCTTTCGTGGACTGGAGCTTGTCTCTTCTATTTTCTCTTTTGAAATGTTTTCCCTCTTTTTTGGGAGGACATAATGTGGTTTCTTTGAATGTTTCACCCTTTTCTTTGCGGTTTGGTTTTAATCTTGTGACACGTTTTTACAGTTGTTGCGTTAACGCTCTGTTCGACCGGAGAGACTTCGTTCATCAGGATCTTCAGTCTTTGTTCATGCTTTATTACAGCTATTAAAAGTTCCAAAAACACAAAACAGTATCCCACTTCTGGCTTTCCTCCAGCTCTTTACAAACCCAGCCTAACCTCAGCCATGTTGTCTTACAATCAAGGCTTTTAATCTCCTGCTGTTCACTGTTTTCCTAAGTGTTCCTTGCACTTTGAAGCTCTTGTTCCGCGTGCTTGGGCTATGTATGTTTTCCCTCCATGACAAACCTCCCTTTAATTTGCGCGGCTGGCTCTCTGTGTGCGTTTTTTGGCGGCAGATTTCCGCGGCGATAGCGGCCCACCTGCCTCGTGTTTGTCAAACCGGGCGGGCGGATACAGTCTCTTTGTTTAAGATCAAACTGTTGATTAGGCGATTAGCGATTCAGCCTTTAAAAGCTTGTGTTACTTGAGCGGTCGGTGATTTTGGATTTGTAAAGATCTTGAGTTTCGGTTGGCGCGCTGGTGTAAGCAGATATGCAAAGATAAACAGGACTATCTGAGCAGACTGTGGGGATAATGATTGAGGGAAGCAGGGGGCAAACACAATTACATGTTTCAGTGTGATGCTTTACATTACACTAGCTGTTCATTCATTTACTTTTGAGAGGTAAAAGGTACGCCCAATGACATGTTAGCTGCGCGAAATAAAAGAGCTGTAAATATGAAATCCTTCTTTTATTTATATACATTCACCTCCAAAAGCATCCATTTTCATTTTATGCATTTGAGGCGAGGCACTGCAGGTGAACAGGAAAACATCTTACATTTTCAGATAAAAATTGGAAAACTCTTCATTATTTTCATTGTTATGTTTTCGGGTAAAAAATAAAATGTCGTGAGAAATTAATCTGAAAAAGAAACAAACAAAACCCGATAAAACTAGAGAGCAATATACGTTTTCATATCAGGAAAAAATACACAAATAATTTTATTTTTTGAAACTTGCATAAATTGTATGTTAGGTGATGTTTAGGAAAGTTTCAAAGCGATAAAATATTCACCTTATTCCTGAAGTTGTCGTACGCACCGCCGTCTTGTTTCCGTTGTAGTTCACACGGAGCAGACGAGCTCAACAGAAAATAAGTTCTACTCGACTAAAAAGACGTTTTCAGGAAATCGTTGCGTTGTGACTTGTTGTTGCTTGTGTTCATTAAACATTTTACACAAATCAATCTACTTTATGTAACATTTTAGTGTCAGACTTTTCCCTCGTTCGTCATTAGCTTTAACGGAGTTCTCGTCAAACGGAAGTGCGTTTACAACAAAAGTGCAAAAAACTGCAAAAGTGGGCGGGGCAGAATAAGGTCAATAAAATAAAACGAAAAATCTAAATAAGTCCCATAGTTTTTTTTTCTTTTAAATAACTATGGGACTTATACAATAACTTGGTTGCGCTGTAATTTTTCTTTCTTTCGTTGCATTGGTTATAAAGAGAGTTTGATTTGTTGTCTGCTCTCTCGTCCTGTTTTTTGTTTTATGTGTTACAATAAATTATTATTATTTTTCTCCTTTCTTTTTCAAACAACTAAATTTGATCTTTTCTCTCCAATAGTACATTGTAAAAGCAGCGCTGTGTGACAAAATGAGACGGCTGTGCACTGTCTTCTCAACCCGGAAGTACGAGCTGATTGCATGGCTTGGCTGCACTTGGGTGGTCCACTCCAGTTTTACTTCACCGTCTGAAAAAAGCTGTTCTGAAACGACCAAAAAGGACTTCTGGATAGAAGCCGAAACATCTCGATCTCAAACAGCGTCCCGATGACACGCCCTGTAACCTTTTCCACGATGGTAAAACATTGTTGTCGGTCCAGTTGTTCAGCTCTACAACTCGTGGGAATGGTACAAGCTGCTGCGATCACTCCACGTAATGTTTGGAGCTCCACAGAAGGACTCTGTGGCGCAATGGTAGCGCGTCTGACTCCAGATCAGAAGGTTGCGTGTTCAAATCACGTCAGGGTCAAAGCTTTTGAATGGACTGAAAAGTGTGGAAATGAGTCGTTATTTGAGTGTAAGGAAAAGACAGTTCCCTTTTTATGCTATTTAACAATGGCAGGATGAAATGAAATCGCTTTGTTACTCCGAAACATCACTATTTCAGTGTTTAAATCTCTCTGCCAATATATCAATCTGTCTATATGGTAATTAAGGTGAAACACTACAAGTAAAACTCATTTTCTTCAGTCTTTTGGTTTTTTATTACACTCTCAACATATCGGCTTTCATATGGAAACAACAAACTTCTCCAATCTTCTCCTAAAGATGTTTTATTATGTAATTTAATCCATTTCATCCATAGATTTCTTTGGAACATTGTAACTTCATAGGCTGTTTTCTTAAAAGTCTTTTTTTCCTCAGTAGGGGACATAAAATTACCACTTAGTAGCTCCTTAACACACCAAACTTGACTATTTTTTACGAAACAAGATTTTGACGGAATGTACTGAAGAATTTGTCGATATCTAATCCTAAACTTGATTTATTAAAGTATAACGTAAAACAAAAAAAGGCAGACATTGAGGTTTTAGGCACATTTTGTCCCAGTTATGTCAATGTTATGGCCATTTTTACACATAAAATACCTTTTTCTAAATAAAAAACATTACATGACGAAAAACTTGTAATACATTTCTTCCTTAGAGTCATGTGAGTAAACTACAGGAGAAGTTTTAAATTGATATATTTTAATTAAAAAAAAATGTCATATTCACCTACAGCGTTTCACATTAATAATAAAAATATATTGATAGGTGCTATCAATGCTTGATCCATAAAACAACTATAATTTCATCTCAACTTCGAAATCTTGCCACCAACACATAAATTCTACGCGCACACTTTCCGGTCTTTATGAAAAATTTCCCATGAGGCTTTGCAGTAGAGGAGGAAGTGTCACGTAGATCATTTTCTCATTTCTCGCTCTGTTTTTGAGAAAACCCGCCCCTGCGCCGATCCCTCCCGAAGTGAAGATGCGCAACAGGGTATCAAAGCTGTCGAGACTGTATTACGCTCTTCAATTGTTTCGCCGACTGTCGTTAAATTAAATTACCGTGGAAACTGAGCCATCAACATCATCTACATGCAAATTACTGTTTGGATTTTGCAGCGCTTTAATAAGAAAAGTCGCAATGAGAATATTTTCAACTCGGAAAGTTATTGGTGCAATCTTACCAAACTGTTACAGGGACTTTGAGTGTGCAGTTGACTTCCACTATAACCCACACAAGGATTGGTGGGTTTCAGATCAGGTTATTATTCCAGGGCTATACAACGGAAGGCCCGCGGACCAAATCAGGCCCGCCAAGGATTATGAGGCGGCCCTCAACCCATCTTTTTTGAGACAGACAGAACCAATGAAGAACCAATGAAGACAATTACATTCCGATTCAGGTGGTCTTTTCCGCAGACATTCGGCCAATAACATAAAATGATTAACATTATTAATTCATAAACACTTTTGTACACTGTATATGAATAAATGCATGTTCGAAAAGGAGTGGGGGAAACGTATAAACTCATTTAGTCCCACCCCTTTTCTTCATTGTTCAATAAGTTATATTTTATATGCATTCCGTTTCCATCTCATATAACCCCCCCCCCCCAAAAAAAAAGTATAATTTTTTTATGAGATAGATATATTTATCTCCTAAACCAATAACAGTAGATAAATAAATACATTTTATCTCCTGTTATTGGTTTAGTCCTTGTCTTAGTTTAGACCTGGTTTAGGCCTGGTTTAGACCTGGTTTAGTCCTGGTTTAGGCCTGGTTTAGATCTGGTTTAGACCTGTTTTAGATCTGGTTTAGACCTGGTTTAGTCCTGTTCTAGATTTGGTTTAGGCCTGGTTTAGTCCTGTTTTAGATCTGGTTTAGGCCTGGTTTAGTCCTGGTTTAGTCCTGTTTTAGTCCAGTTTTAGATTTGGTTTAGGCCTGGTTTAGTCCTGTTTTAGACCTGGTTTAGTCCTGGTTTAGATCTGGTTTAGTCTTGTTTTAGATCTGGTTTAGACCTGGTTTAGACCTGTTTTAGATCTGGTTTAGGCCTGGTTTAGACCTGTTTTAGATCTGGTTTAGGCCTGGTTTAGACCTGTTTTAGAACTGGTTTAGGCCTGGTTTAGACCTGGTTTAGTCCTGGTTTGAAGACCGCCAACGTGCACTTCTATGAATCTGTTTACGACACATTCAACTTAACCACTTTATCGATGGCTGCCGGGCTCCAATTTAGCCCGGACCTGTGGCAGGGTCTGCGGGCCGGACAGGAGGAGCGAAGCGGCAGATAAGAAGTCCACTTTTGGATCCCTGACAGTGGACGCGTGACAGATCGTGAAATGAAGCCGACCCTGCTTTTCGACACTTGCCCTCTCAGAGCAAACAGGACTGCGGTGTGGAGATAGGAGCAGGGGTATCACCGTGGGAGACAGGAGCGGGGGAGGGAGGGAGGGAGGGAGGAGGGGAGAGTCAGCCAAACCGGAATCAAACAAGGGAAGATACACAACGGAGGT
Organism: Rhinogobius similis; assembly: GCA_019453435.1. Lineage (NCBI taxonomy): Eukaryota > Metazoa > Chordata > Actinopteri > Gobiiformes > Gobiidae > Rhinogobius > Rhinogobius similis. The sequence continues at coordinate 28,022,074 of CM033639.1, read as the reverse complement.
TAATTAAACGCGCGTGAACGTTAGAAAGACGTCGGGGTGGATGGGCTTTCGTGTCTTGTTTTGTCCAGGTGACTTTTTACGAACGTTTAACCGTTTTCTACCATGATTTTTATATAACTGCCAGAAAAATAAACCAATCACAAAACTGGATCCGTTTTCCTGAAGATGTGAGACAGGCCTCTACTCTGACAATGTTCAAATCCAGGCTGAAAACAGTTCTGTTCAGCTGTGCAACTATTTTTTGGTAACACTTTATGATAACTACGCCTATTCATGCCTTAATAAAGCAAGAACTAATACTTAATTCATAGAGAACAAAAAATATTTATTAAGAATGATTCAGGCTGAGTAACTTCTTAACTACTACTCTAACCCAAATTCCTAGCCCTAACCTTAATTACATAGTTACTAAGCCTAAAACATTTTTAATAAACTAAAGTATTTACTATGTAAAGGCAACTCCCCTTGTTCTTGCCTTAGTAAAGCATGAGGTAAGACAGACTTAATTTAGTCCTGTTCTTGCCCAATGTTAGTTCCAGCTTTAGTCCCAGTTTACTGCCAATGCGTGTGATTGTTTATAGCTCGATACAAACTTTTTTCGTGAGTATTTACATTGTAGATTCTCATCAAAACTCTGAATGAACAAAACAATAAATTCTGAAATACACGTTTCTTAAAAACTGCCAACCTCTGCTTTGCACGCTCTGGGCATTCTCTTTCATTGATTCTGAAAGTCAAGGGTTTGCAGAGGAATGTGAGGAATGTAAAATAAATGTAAAGCTTATTTAATGCTTTTAACGCTAGATAATTCCATGTACCTTGCTATAGCCTATATTCCATGTCTTCAGTGTGTATCTATAATGGAGAAAGTAGTCACCTTCAAGAAATAACATCAAATGAAAAGATATGTGGGTCCAGAGTTCACCTGCTCCACTTGAACTCTGTAATGCCCGGGCTGCTGGACACTGCCTTTGTCCTGAGGGCTGTTACTCTCCTCTAACTGCCCTGATACTAGATCTGCTGACTCTACCTGAAAATGCTCCTGCTGAAGCTGCACGGAGACTTTTGACTGAGACACAAAGGCGACTGAGATGCCAGGGATTGTTCTGTGCTCTGTTAAAGTGTCTCTGACAGGTTGAACTTCTAATTGAACTAAAATGCAGTTAAGATAAGTATATTTCAAATTATAAGAAAATTCTTTACAAATTGTATCCCTGCTTAGCATTTTTATATGCTTTTCATTTTACTTCCTGGTTGTGAATGATGACATCACACTAGGAAATTAAGAAGCAATCAAGCAAGCTGTACTCTGGACCAAAACTCATCTAATGTCACCCTTTTTTTACTTGATAAATTGAAATATATGTGAACGTCTTCATTTTGTTGAAGCAATGTTTAAAGGGTCAAAAAAGTAGTTATTTTGTGTAAATTATGCAAAACCTTTGTCTCCCCAGTGTGGTGTCACAGTTTGTTTACTTCCTGCAATTTTCAACTGATTTTTCAACTTTTCTCCATTGGTTTAAAACTGTAAATTATGTTTACAAGAGGAATTGATACATTGAATAAAGTCAAAATTAGAAAATCATAAAAACTTGTCATACGCTCTTTAAATACTTTTCAGTCGTTTGTCCAGGTCTCACCGGTGCCTCTGCAACGTTTGGACCAGCCTCCGTCACCTCAACCTGCAAGCTTTTGGAAACAAGCTGCTGAAAACTTACCTGGCTCTGCCTCTGCTTTGGGGTCCACAGTACAAAAATCTAACTTGAAAAACGCAGTGAAAACATTTCTGCAGCTGAATTTGAATTTCCTGCAGATTCAATAACGTATCTATTTCTCTATCTCCCTTCCTCTCGCTGTCTATCCATCTAACTATCTCAGTGGTTCCCAACCCTTTTAGATCTCGAGCACCCCCTAATCATTGTTTCACACTCAGAGTACCCCTTAACTTGAGTTTCAGGCAAATACATGGGTTCAGTAGTCGCATAATGTCAATTATTATGATTATATTTTTGTTTAAATTATTTACTTGGTCCAAGATTTAAAAGAAAAATGCAAAATTTAAAACCAATAACACATTTTTATTCAGATAAGAGTACATTTCATCTTCTTTTAAAACCTGAACCCATTCCAAGTACCCCCTGGCAATGGCTCATGTCCCCTTGGGGTCCCCGTACCTCTGGTTGGGAAACACTGATCTATCTATCTTGTGACTGACAACACACAAATCACGTGACTAGTGACAGCAGCTGCAAGTTCAACTCTGTGTTGTTAGCCTGCAAACCTTTATAGACCTCACTGTGGTCATTTTAGTGGGTTGATCTGTTACCATCACGTTGCTAAAATTGTTGTGAAAGCCAGACGCTGATATCCCGATATGCTTTACGTTTTATTTTTGAAAGATTTAAACATAGAAATGCAGTTGTCCGTCCCCCAAATCCTCTGCACCAGACTCCAAACCGTGGGAATCGTCGAACCAGCACATGGTTCAGGGCCAGACTACCCCCACCTCTGCTGCTGTTTCAAATGACCACAGGCAGGACTCTGTGGCGCAACGGTAGCGCGTCTGACTCCAGATCAGAAGGTTGCGTGTTCAAATCACGTCAGGGTCATAGCTTTTGGAATACAGGAGGGTCAGGTTAAACATGTTTGAAAAAAATGCACAAAGAAAAGACAATCAATACCGTACCTGACTTTGGACTTCCAGATCCAAGTCAAACCAATTGCAATAAACCCAAAGGAGCTATCGATTATGGATGGCTAATAGCTTGGTTTAGTCATGATTTTAATGGCTTTTTGTCGCATACTGTCTTTGGATAATGATAGCGTGTAATGGGCATTGACTCGAGGTAAAATTCCTATTAAATTTTCTCAAGTTTTTGTAGTTTAACGGCACGATTGAGGCTAAACAGCTATGTAGTAACTAATGTCCATGATGTGGTTGTTTTCAGTCTGCAAAAACACACCTATAACTAAAATTTGGCTAAATGTTTTGATAACTTTAACCCTTCTCTTATAAAGGTTATCTTATATTAAAGCTGGGATACCTCACTTTTTTGGGGGGGTAAATTTGTCAATTTTGTGTTTTCCATCAAAAACTATTTTGTAAAAGCAGCACTTTCTGACAAAAATGAGACCTCTGTGTACTGTCTGCATCTAATAATAAAATATTTTGTCTCAGAGGAAGAGCTAAAAGCAGCGCTCTGATTGGCTGCGCTCGGGTGGTCCTCCCCAGTTTAACTTCGCCATCTGAAAAAAGCTGTATTAAAGCTGCGCACAGGACCGAAAATGAAGGCATGAGAATTTTAACGATGTGCCAAAGGGTTTGTCCGAGTGAGGGACGAGTTTGATCAATTTAAAAACCTACTTCCAGTTCCACGGTATGAAAACATTAAAAACGTACCCCAGCTTTAACTTGGCAGTTTACAAGGTTTTAGAATGACACATCTTGTGGCGTAATCCCTCATTTGTCCAGGAGTGATGTATAATGGAAAAAGTTTCAAGGTAGTCATCTGGAAAATGTTTTACTGACTAACTACCCAGATGACTAACCTTAGAAACTTTTTTGTAATATGTGCCTCGTCTTGTCATTAGTTGCCCAGAGCAAGCTTTCAAACTTTTAACAGTATTATTCAACCAAGTATTTCTTTTCGGTTTAATTCATTATTAGTTTGTCTTTTCATTCACTGTAGCTTTGTACGTTATGTAAATATACACTTTTATGTTGCACCTTACGCCGAAGCAAGTTCCTAATTTTGATCACTGACAATGGCAATAAACCGTTTCTGATTCTGATTTTATATTTGATAGAACCTTTATTTCACCAGGAAAGTCCCAGCCCTTGCACAAAAGACTGTATCAACACAGACGGCATGTGAGTTCTGGATTGCAGTCCGCCGTGCATCCCCATCTCAAAGACACAAACCGCTAATTTGAAGATGCTGAAGTGCAGATTTTAAGCAGAAGAGATGATTTGAAATAGGAGTGAAGTGAGTAAAGAGAATCCCGCTTTTAACAGAAAAGGCTGTTTAAGGTTTAATTTGCCGGCTGTATACGAATGTGTCCTTTCACCTTGGTCAACTGAGAAAGCAACGCAATCATATGCTAATCAGTGCTGAACAGTGTGATGGAGTTTCAGTGGGATTACAATAGGAGATTAATTGGCCCATAACAGGTCTAATGGGTAAACAAAAGCAGGATCTTTTGGCAGGTAAAACTGAGGCAGTATAAATGACAGTTGAAAATGCACATTACTAGTTGGATTCATCTCCTTTTTATGTTTTAGTCTTCTATGTGAATTTGATCACTTTTGTATTTTATTTAAAAAAAAAAAAAAACTGGAAGTGCACGCTGCTACCTTTTATTTTGGTAGCTTCACTTCCTCTCTCAGTGGCACGTTGGAAGCTGCAGAGGGTAAGTTTTTGCTCTGTGAAAAAGAGCCTATTTTGCTGAATTAACTTGCAGCAACCACCAAATCACGAACACATGTTAATAAGACATGTTTTTAATGGATGTATTTTGGTGCAAGTTGATGTGTTATTGTATTGTATTTCAATTGGACGGCGAATTTTTGCTGTTAGCGTTTACTATGCGCGCAGCTTTCCCACAGTGCTGTCCTCATTTTATAGGGAGCCAGTGCCTGCTGTGTGTGAAGACATAATATAGTATTTTTATGTCTGTCACAGGTATGTTTTATTTTTACTTGTAAAACGTTTAATTTGTGAATTGTACACTCCACTGCCACCACTGTAAATTTAAAATACTCTTATTGTTCAAGCAGGATTCATTGTAATATGAGAGTCAGCTCAATTGGTAATTCCTGTGTCACATTGTAATAACGGTTGTAATTGTTAGCTCCGCCTCTCAGTATCGCGTTGGAAGCTGCTGAGACATAATATGAGTATTTTTATGTCTGTCACGGGAGTAAAGTTGATCAACTCCACATGGTGTCCTGTCTTTCGTATACGACCCGACGAAGAGTTCGCAGCCGTTACATAAACAGGCAACAAAGGCAGGTCATTTTCAGGGGAAACTCCACAGACCGTTGTGTACTGTTTAAATTTGACTTTCTCTACAGTTTAAAGTGATCCACCGTTTGCGCTATTCTAAAGCTAGGCTATACACAATTTTTTCTTCAGTTTCACCAATGTGCGACAAGTGTATAACCAGTATTGGTGCTTTAGGTCATTCATTTTACATGTGTCCAGTACTCACTAACTTTTGATCTGATATTTTCTGTCTGTATAAATCCATATATACTGTGACAATAAATCCTGACATTTTGACTGCGTTATTTGGTTGTTCAGATCAAACCTTGACATTCTCCCAGTCTATTCAGCAAGCTATCATGTTTGGCATGATTGTTGCCAAGAGAGTTCTTCTCCGGGAATGGAAGACGACCACACCTCCCAGCTTCCATAAATGGTTGAATGACACGAAGTCCTGTTTGTACCTTGAGGAGGTTCGTTATAATCTGTCTGATCAGCAGGAGAAGTTCATAAAGACATGGAGACCCTTTATGGAACATATTAGACAGAAAAGGACTCAACCTCAAACCAGAAAGAATTGATCCTATAGCATGTGTACTTGATTACGCTGGACGAAACAGTTTATTGGGTATGGGCCGTCTCTCTATCTATACAAGTTTACACTGGCAGTGTTTATGTTGTTTGAATATGTAAAAGTTGTATTAAAAACCAGAAAAAAAAACAGAAAAAAAAAAAACATTGACTTGCTCTAACCAGTTTTGCAGATTTAATATGACTGTCAGGATTTTTTTTTTTAATGTGTCCAGATGACCTTTTCAAATCTTTCCATGTTAAATACAGCACTTAACAAAAACGCACTAATGTGGAAATATGTCAAGATCACGATCAGACGTTTTATTCTACCATTTCCGATTTTTAGCTCCGTGTTAAGAAAAGCTGATGGCGCTCGATTGCAGTTGATTGGCATCTCCCTTGCCGGGCCACGGTGCTGCGCAGTATTTGATAAAAAGTAATAACGTTTCAACTGAGTAAAAGACGTCAGATTTGACATTTCGACGGTGCGAAAGGCCAACACGCGGGCGCAGTTTGTTCAACCCCAACCCGCTCTTCAAACCCTGCACCCCTACCCCTCCCCGTCTTATAACCGCTACCGTTTTCCCATTTCTTTCTCTCTACTTAAATCTCTGGTCGCGGGCAGAGTCAATAGAATTCAAAAACATTGGGTCCAGTGAAGCAGAAAATGCGGTTCAAACTGCGGCAGCGGAGCCAGGGGTCAGTTCTGTGGAGGTTATCGGGCCCGGCAGAGATGGTCACGGCCGGGGTGCGCTGGGCAGACGTCGGGGAGCTGCCGCGGTCGCCGTACGGGGAAATCTACGGTCTTATCTTTAAATTATATCTGGAGATGGCACCTTACTCCACCTCACTACACGGAGTGGCCGGGGCAAGTTCAAACCCTAATAATTGTACCTCCAAATCAGCTTTACCGCGTGGATGACTGTGATTTTTTTGGAAAGCGGGATTTAAGCTCTACGTAGACGCATGAAAACGATAAATGGTTCGCGGTGTTTCTTTTTTGTGATACCTTCAGTTGTTTAAATTTATAGGATTTTTCTTTTCTGAAAACAAACAAAAATGAATCAAAAAGGAGAACGTCCGTGAAGTTGGCCCCCCATCAAATGCACATCCACACAAAAACTACGTCAATCGTTTGTGCTACAAAAAGGCTGTTGAAATCAGAACGCGGGGTACGCAAACCATCAACAGAGACGAGGGGGCATTTATTTTGGCTCACACATGAGACTGACTTTTCCAGAGACCACCAGGGGGCAGGCGTGCAAACAACATCCGATAAGAGACAAGTCCTCCCACCGAAACATGAAAGGTAAATGAGCTTATAGATTTTTTACAACTGTCTTATTAGAAGAAACTCACAAATTAATATTTACAAGAAGACAGAATGAACTTTCCAAATATAATACGCTGATCACCTGTACTGCATGCCACGCTTCAACAGCAAACAGTCCTTCCTACATCAGTCCAAGCTAAACGAGCAGCTTAACCTACAAAAGAGACATAAAAATCAATAACGTCTTAATGGGAGTTGACAGTTTTTGTTAGATGTCCTGAACGTATGTTTGTGTGTAATGTCCTTGTGTCGTGTTTTACCACAAGACGAGACAAATTTGGCTCTTGGATCTGACAGTAAAATGTCTGTCTTGTCTTGTTACGAGGACAGAATTGTATCTACATCGCTACCATACCTCTGCACATTTTCCTTCTAATAATTAACATAATAATGCATTGCAAGCTTAATAACATCTTATTCTTAAAGCTTCAATATGGGACCTCTAACTTTGACAATGAACATTAAGACAATATCCTGACTAGGTGTCCAAAGGTAGTTAAAAACACATTACCACTTTATAATAACTCCTTAGCGTTCATACACCATGAACAAATACTTAATAAATAATGTACAAATTGTTTTCAACTACTTGATTAATACCCTGACACCGACCCCCTGTGTCGTTCTTAAGAAAATATGTGTTCATGCTTTATCAAGTGTAGTTATTGTAAAATGTTACCAAAAATACTCAGTAAGAGGATCTTTATGTTTAAATGTAGCTAAAAGTGGAGCTAAAACTTGTGTTAGCTAAAACTTGTGTTAGCTTCGGTTCAACAAACTCAACATACAATTTATGCACAATTTGAAAATGTATTGGTAACACTTTAAATGTATTGGTAACACTTTAGAATAACTCCCTTATTCCTGCCTTAGTAAAGCATTAACAAAGTTGTTTATTAAGTACTATTAACTAGTTTATTAAGCATGATTCAGGATTAGTAACTACTTAATTAAGGTTAGGGTTAGGAATTTGAGTTAGAGTATTAGTTAAGTAGTTAATAAGCCTGACTCATTCTTTATAAATTCTTTGTTCACTAATAAATAAACCTTTATTCACGCTTTACTAAGGCAGGAATAAGGGGAGTTACTCTAAAGTGTTACCGAAGTATTTTTATGAAGCAAGCACAAGGGTTTTAAAATATTAGCTTAACACTTATTTATAGTTACAATAATAGCTCTTGTCCCTTTGTTATTTCCCATGAGCAACGTTGTGACCTTCCCAGTTCAAAGGTCGCGACATAAGCTAGCCGTCCGCTCCCACTCACATCCACGCTAGCTCCAAATCCATCATTTGAGTGTCCTGTCTTTAGTTTTCTACTCACAATCTCCCCACGCACTCCGGCCCTAAACCAATTTTCATAAGACAACATTAAAGCCGACAGGGCCACAAATCATACGCGGTGAACGTCGCCGTAGTTTCGCGCGCACATTACAGAAAGCATCATTCTCCGAGCAGGGATTAATACGTATACCTCCCGCGAACCGCCCGGGCCGCAGCAGTGCTGAGGGAACGGCGCACTTATGAAACGCCGCGGTGAATTTGGGCATTACTCTGAGACACTGGAGTTGTCAGGGTTTTGAGAGGGTCTGTAATGAAATAGTCGCTGCGTGTGTTGGGTTTGGTCTGCGATATGATGTTAAAGGAGCGCCTCTTTGATAACGGGGGTGGTGGTTATTTAGACTGTTAAACATGCTCTTGAGTGTCTTAAATTTGCCATCTCATGTTTTGAAACAACAACAAAAATATTTCTTATTCATTACATTTTGTATCAGCCTTATATGAAATGACAGTTATAGCAATACACTGAGTGCATCCAGCCGGTAGATGGCGCCAGAGCTATATACAATCTAGTGAAGTCATAGCGTCAACAAAGGACGATTAGCAGGAGCAGTTGTCGTGTTTAAGTGGCAGAAATTCTCAGAACGAGTCTGGCTATGATTTAAGCACTCAAAACAGCAGAAGATTCGCGGATAAGTGACGTAGACGATCCAAAAATACGTCCCAGATCGAGGGAGTTCAGCAGGAAGCGTGTTTGATGCTCGGAGGGGGTAGGATTTTCTAATTAACGTTCCTCAAAACAGCGTGATTGATACTTCAGGTATGTTTTTGATGATGGAACATTGTTTGAGCATGGTTAACATCTCAAAAAAGTCACTGTAGCAGAATGTTTCCTTTAAAAGCATAAACCCAGAAAGAGGTTTTTGGATGTACATCGATAGATACTTGAGCAGAATTCAACATTTTCACTGCTTTTCTCAGGGACGTAGCCCCAGATTCTGAGCTCCAGGTACAAACATTCTCATTGGGCCCCACATACATAATATTGTATGTGATTTATTTATCCGGGCAATTTTGGTTATTATTGTAATTTTCTTTTTATTTACCGTTGCTACAATATATACCCTTTAGTTTCTACACACACCTAACAATAACTTTTAACTTAATTTAATTTATAGACATCCTGTGTAGCTACTGGCTTATATTATGATACAGTACTTTTTTTGCTTTTGCAATAACCACCAGACCAATTTCACAAACATCTCAAATCGTGTTCTTACATTGAGAAAATACTCAATTGCAACTGCAAATTATAATGACTAGTTTTATTTGTTAAAATCTTGGGCCCCTCAGATCTCATGCATAATTTTGTTTAGTACTAAACTGTAATGCATTTTATTACAACAAAAACAGAATCAACTGTAGAAAAATTAGAAAAACATCACATGCTTTTAAATGAAAATAATTAAGTACTGCCTGCAATTTTAATTTGCAATTATACAAAAAGGCTGCAGTACCTCACATGACCACTAATCAATCTGGCTCACGGACAGAGGGGCGTGCCTTATCCAGTTCATTTAATAGAACCATGGGGTTAACGGGCAGACATAGAGACTTTTGCGTCTACGACTGTCTATGGTTAGCGTATGTTGCTAGCTTGGCGTTGGTGTTTCCGTATTTTCTAACGGTAACGGGTTGGAGTGCGGCTAAGGGAGCGATCAGTCACAATGGTGTACGGGGGAAACAGGACCGGGCCACTGGGCTTTATCGAGCGGGACGCGTGTGAGAGAGAGCGGGAGGGAGAGGGAAAACTGGACAGTAAGACAGAAAGGGAAGGAGAGAGATGTTGAAAAACAGGTGAAAGTTAGAGGGAGAGAAAGAGGAATGTGTGATAGAAAGAGAGGAAGAGTGGAGTGGAGGGAGGAAAAAAGGTAGAAAAGCCAAAAGAAGAAGGGAGATTATCGTGGACTCTCACAGGAACAAGCAGGAGACCCACCAAATCATCTTTCCGTCAACAATTCCGTAAGTATTTGTCAGTTAAAAACAAAATATCAAGGTTTTTAGTTTAGCATGTGTTGGTGCCAGCAAAACCCCTCTATATTATTTATTACTTGCATTTTTTTTGTTTTTGTTTCGTTTGTGTTGTGAGCTAACGCTAACGGCTGGAGCAGGGTTTATGCAGGTTTTACCAAATCAAATCAAAGTACCTCTGACAGGTTGGACTACTCATGTAACTAAAATATGGGTAAGATAAATATGTTTAAAGTGTTGCTTAAAAAAAATTATACATTTTATCACAATTCAGCAATTTTTTTGTTTTGTTTTGTTTCGTAATATCACTTCCTGGTTGTAAATGATGACGTCACACTAGGAAATTACTTTGCACACTGGGCTAAAACTCAACTAATGTTACAGATTTTTTAACCTGACAAATCAAAATTTACGTGAACACCTTTATTTTGTTGAATACTGTGTTAGTAATGGAATAGGTAATAGAAGTTGTTAATTTATGGTAAATTATGCATAACTTTTGTCTGTGATGTCATCGGGTTTTTACTTCCTGTAATTTTCAACATATTTTTCTACTTTTCTTCACAAACTACTATTTGGTGTAAAAGTAGATTTTGTATGTACTATAGGTATTAATACACCAAATAATATCAAAATTAGAAAATCGTTAAAACACACTTGCTTTTTAATTACATATTTCAAGATTATGAATGCCATAATCAACGTCAAAACAAGAAGTTTACGATTTTAAAATGTCAAAACTACTTTAAATTGAAACCACCGAAATGTATGTTTTGAACCCATATTTTACTTTTTAGATGATTTGATCAAAGCTTTTAACATCTAAATTCATTAAATCCAATACATCTGGGATTCCAAATATATTTGAATGTTAAAACTACTGTCCTGGAGACACACTTCTGATTGGCCGAGTGGCTCTGGGGGGACGCCGACTGAGATCATTTTGTGCTCTTATTGTTATTATGTTTATATTTATTGTTCTGATGTTTAAATCTTCTTTGTCTTCTTAGATTTAATGTATGTGATGATAGAATTTAATGCATTTTAAGGCCTTATTTCTTGTGGTAATAGAATTTAAGGCCTTATTTCTGCTTACATTTATTTCATCGTGGACTGGCTTTGGAAATGTTTAAACCCCCAGACACTCCGAGCTCCTGAGCGATCGATTGCACGAGCATCAAACGCCGCTGCAGGTGCACGATCGACTCAGCCTGTCATATCGGGTCGGTGCCAAAAACAGCTCATTTTGATCACGTGGCAGAAAAATAAGATCCGTTTTTATGTCAAATTGTACATGTTTAGGCGTGTGTACCGTTTCTTATTATTCTGTGGTGCTTTTGTGATTATTGATCTGTGCTTTAAACTGTTTAAACCTGAGGCACCCTACGAGGCAGAGCTGACTTTGGCTGAAAAATTCACTTTTACTGAACATATTCTCTGAGTCAAGACGGAATTGAACTTCTGTGATTATTGCAAAGGGTTAATAGTAAAATATATGTGGTTTGGCTCATTATTAATCATTTAATATTAAAATATAGATTATTTAACTGTTCAAATGTGTAATTTCTACTCATTATACACTCAAACACACAGCACAGAGTTATATTTAGAGATCAATAAACTGCTCAAACATCATTGTATAATTTTTATTCCAAACATTTACATTCATAACGAGCAAAGTAGCTTCACCATCGAGAAAACCTGAACTGATGAACTCCATGGGACAAAAATGCTTGCATTTCAACAACTATGTATATGATCGTCAAGTGATTAGTAATGTTGTACTTATGTGAAATGATTCTAAATAGTTTTGTTTGGTCAGATCTGTTGGTGTTCAGTGGTAAAATCGTCTCAAATCAACACTTCCATTTTGACGTGAGAAACAGCCAATCACGGCCCGAGGAGCGAGACAAACCAAACTCTAAAGTGATCTATTTCACCAATTGTATATATATTTTGTTGCATATAATTCAAAGTATTTTGCAACTGTCACAATAATTACAATAAAGTATACAACCAAAGATAAAACGACTTTTACAACCTTGCTGTCGTAGTCAACTTTTGCCGGAAGTTCCCCGAGTAGATTTAGCTCACTTATTTGTAGATTATACTAATACCATATCTATGACGCTAACTATAAATCATGCTAGCTATTTTGCAGTTAGTTTTATTTTGCTTTCTGCCTTGAGTCTTACGCCTGCACCTGGGGACGACTCGGCTCAGAATCGCCCGGTAAAACGGTTAACCCTCAGGAGGGTAAGGGGCTACTTTTCCAACCAATCCAATGACGCCAATGATATACTGGACCATTAAAAACTAGCGACATTCGATACTCACTGCCTGTTGGGGGCCAATGGGTCATCGGGGCTTTTACAATCTGCTGAATTTCAAGGAGGAAATCCATATGCAGTATTCAATTGTAATGAAGTCAGGAACATGTGTGCGGACCAGCGGGGGAACGTAACCGGAGATCCTTATGGGCGTATTGGGAAGGGGCTAATGCTAGCTAATTGGTGGAGGTAAAATGTCATCGATTTAAATGACTTTAGGGGAGCCGGGTGGCTTTTAGCGCGCACGGTTAGGAACTGTTTGAGGCAGGCTGGCTCCGTTCAAGGATGTAGCGTCCGATGTAGGCTGAGGAATCGATGGGAGGAATGTGGAGAAGAAGAGCGTGAGAGGATTTCAGTGAAGATTTGCACGAAGAGTATGGAAAGTGTATTTCTCACTGTGGAGCGACCCGGAAAATCTAGCTTTTATCAATGTCTAATAATTTTTAAAATAAGCAAAAGTATCAAAGTTTGGAGATTCTGAAAGATGAGATATTCAGTATTTTTTCTTTTTGTCCAAAAGAGATAATAAAAAACACACACAAGGTGAAAAGGGGGGAAACATGGGATATAAATGAGTGAAAAATGTATTTCACGTTTTTCATTAAGTCATGTTTTATATAGAAATTAAGCATTTTATTTGTAAAATAGCCTAAACAGAACATATTTTGGACACAGACATGAAAAATTGATTGAGCCAGATTTGAATTTATTGCTTGATTTTGTGAACGTAATTGAGTTAATTAGATCTGAATGAAAATTGGCATAACATTTCAACACATTTTTTTGTGTTAAAAGCTTATAATTAAATCCTTTTGTAAGATCTGTCAAAAAACTGGTTAAATACAAGAGTCCAACGTGAGTAGGAGCTACTTTAAGAGCAGATTTTTATGTATTTTTGGGAGAAAAATGCATTTTGAGAAAACAGCCTCTATGGAGGCAAATTGTGAAACATCTTGAGCTTCAGACTGAACAATGTTGTTTCCAGGTGACATTTTATATGTTGAAAGAGAACAAAGAAGGACCAAGAACAAAAAACAATGGACATTATTTTTTTTCCGTATAGTATCTTGTTGTAATTACTAAAAATATGATTCACCTTTTAATTACTTAATAACCCATAATAATAATAAATAAATACAATATTACTGAATTTCTTTGTATTCTTGTAGCCCGTATGTGAACTTTAAACCACAAACCTAATAAGTAATTAAACCTGCATTTTTTGTCCTGAGAGCTTAACATCATAAGTGTGCATTTGATCGCAAACATTTTTTTCAATTCCCAATTTTATAAAGAAATATCTCCGCAACTGTTCAACCAATCTCTCTGAGTGGAGATTGTGTTTCCTCCACATCTTCTCCGGGTCACTTGGTACTCTTTATCTGGCTCAACAAAAGACATTTAGATGTGACCAAAGCATGCAAGGTAAGACCAACAGCATCATCATATGGAAAGTCGATTAACGATTTGCAAATTCTTAGCGTCTTAATCTCATCTTAAACAGCAGCACTTAGATTCATATTTTGACCCACTCTTTGTCACTTGATCTGGAAGATGGCTCTACTCTCCGTAACCCGACCCTGGGCCCAGAGCAGATGATTGACCACCTCAGTGAATCCATGTTGAAGTGTCCAATAATTGCCGGGTCACAATTAGTTAATGAGAGCGACGATTGAGTGGAGTCAGATTTAGCCTCACACAAAGAACCTGGTGGACATTTTTTAATTTGCAAAATCTGTAAATGAGTTGTTTGGGCAAGTTGACATTTTTTAGAGGGGCACTGTGTAACTTTTCTGATGGAGCGTCTAACACCTGATTAACTCCAGGGAGAGGTTTTCTGCACACATATTTACTTTATATAGATGTTCAAGCTGATTTGGAGTAAAAAGAATTGATAGCAAAGGTCCAAATCTGCACAGTAGAGGGGTTTGGATGTATTATATATATATATATATATATATATATATATATATATATATGTATATGTATATATATATATATTATAAGGTGAGACGCTGCAGGTGAACAGGACAAAATCTTAAATTTAAAGATATCAATTTGAAACTTCTCCTGTAGTTTAAAGCAGGGGTGTCCAAACTTTTTCCTTCGAGGGCCACATATTGAAATATAGACCAAGCGGAGGGCCACAAATCAATCATGAAACATTAAAAAAGTTGAATTAATTTGATTTTTAAAGCTCCACCACATCTATATTCAGTCTCAGTGCTTTAATATCAGGTCTGTGCTGCACCAAAATGTTAGTTATTTAGATTATAATAGTAGAAAATCTGAAATTTGCTGTAAAAAGTATGTCTTAGGTCAATGTGGGCCAGTTCACCAGGAAGCTTGAGGGTCAAGAAAAATTGGTCTGAGGGCTGCATTTGGCTCCCGGGCCTGAGTTTGGACATGCCTGGTTTAAATGTAAGAAAAAATATGTTACATGTTTATCATCTTGTCATGTTTTCATGTGGAAATAAGGCATTTTATGTGTAAAATGACTAAAAATACACATATTTAGAACATTTAAATCTGAAAAATGGACAGAACCAGGTTTAAATTTCTTGGTTCATTTTGTACACATATTAGTTGCAAAAAAATGTACAGAGGGGATTTTGGATTTCTTATTTATTTTTTAAATAAACTAGACTGGACTGAAAAGTGTCCTAAAAATTGGCCTCATTTTTCCCCTTAAAACTCCAATAAATCAGTTTTAGAATTATATATCAAAAGATTCTTCTATACATTTCGTCCAAATCTTGTTGAGTCCAGATTGTACAGTTTGGTGTGTGTGTGGGATCCACTTTAAGTGGTGATCCTTATGTCCCGAGGGGAGAAAATGCGTTTTCAGGAAAGGGCCTTTGAAGTTCCAATGTCCCCGAGAAATCTATGGATGAAGTGGATTAAATGAAATAAAACATCGGACAACATGGGAATTGTCCATCACTATTACACTGAGTAACAGTAAACAAAACACTACATTCCATTAGCTCGGTACCATTCCATGTTTTAGCACTAATGCATTTTCAGTGGGAGCGTTAGCATTAGCCTCCAAACTGTTTTGGCAACGGTCACCCACTGCACTGCACACGAGTAACACCAGAGCCTCAATGCAAAACCATACCACGTGGAAGTGTGTGGTGTAGATTGTTACAGTTAGCGATTAGCCCAGGAAATTAGCATACCTGCTAATGACAATGTAAAAAACATTTCTTAAATCTAACGTTATTCTGGACAATAATGTAACAAAAACATAGCAGGCCACAACATTTTGACAATGAAGTTTGTGTTTTCTTTTACCAAGTGCCACAAATCCTACAGTAAAAAGTGAATTCTAGAAACTAAAGGTTGAACCTAGAGAACAGTTTTTTTGTTTTGTTTTTTTCTGCCTCATTTAAATAAATGAATAGAATGTAAACACAAGAACCAGGCTTCTTGCACATCCTGGTACTTGTGTTACTCCTGAACGGCCAATTACAGGGCTATTCAACTTTACCCAGGGCCAGATTTTTTGGATGCTTTTGTCCTGTGGGCCGGAAATGTGTCCAACGCTTTTGAAATCCAAAAAAAAAAAAAAATTATATGATGACTATACCAGGTATAAACCAGGTCTGAACCAAGACTAAACCAGGTCTAAATCAGGACTGAGCCAGGACTAAACCAGGACTAAACCAGGTCTAACCCTCCCACTATCATCTAGATTTTTTAGGTCGAGGCACGATCCATAATCCTTGGAACAGTTGAATAGCCCTGGTCCATAAAAACACCTGTAATAGATTGTGTTGAGAGGACTATATAATTCTATGGAAGATTTAATATTTTGTAAGAAGTATCCATAATCTAAACCTTATTATTTGTTTGCGATTGGCTGCATAAACTTGCCAAATTAATCTCCTGGGTTAGAGTCCTTTCAACTGACACACAACAGAAATATGAACTATAAACCAGGTCAACAAATCTGTAATCTGACAGTTCAACAGCTGGATAGAAAAACATTAAAAACAAACAAACCTTCCTGTGCAAGCTTCAAATACTACATCTCTATGAATGCATATATTTCTGGTTTAATTAAATGACTTCTTTACGGTTTGTAATTTTTATTCGATTTCCCCCACAGATGCACAAAACCAGTGAACATATAGGTTATGTTTGATGTCTCCAATATGGCGACCGGGCTGACAGGGGGCTCATGGGGATTGGGTATTAAGAGAAGCTGTGTCTGTGTCCCTGCTCTGTTGTGGCACTGTTTATTGCCAACAAACCCGAGCCTCTACCTTATCCGCGCACATGAAAGCGCTGCCCGATTTCAAAGTTCCGCGAAGAGAGAGCCGCGTCTGCAAAACACCTGCACGATAACGCTACCAGGGGATTAAACCAGCAACCCCCCCCCACCCCGTCTTTCCTCTCCTCCCTCCCGTTCCGTAAGCTTTTCACGAGACCGGGGCTACGCTATGGCTCCGTCGTTCCGATATCATTCAGAACTGAGCCCCTTGGATTTGTATTTTTAATCCAATATTTATGCGCGGCGTATGTTGAATGCAAAACAGTCTGTGCTCTGACAAACAAGGCGCAGGCGAAGGCGCACACGGGGCCTGCAGAGAGATGGAAGGAAATGTAAGAGTGGATAGAGAAGGAAGGGGAAGAAATTAGTCTGGTGGAGGGAAATACTGTTTATCGTTTCACTGTAATGTTAAAGGAACTGTACCCAATTCATTGCATGTGATACTGTAAAAATTGTTTTACTGAAGTGCAGATTGTAACAGGGTTCGTATACATTTACAAATGCAAAAATCAAGCACTTTTCAAGCACTTTAAAGGTATACTTGCAAGTTATTTTCGAGTATTTTTTTTTTTTTTGCATTAAGCACAGTAACAAACTTGGAAACGTTTCAAGTGTAGCTTCTGATATTAACGATATAGGTTAATGTGTTATGCTTCTATCCCAATACGCACATGAGAATATGATAAAAAAGTATCACAAGGAATGGACTTGGTGAAATGTTCTTTGTTGAAAATTTTGGGAAAATCAGAAGTCATTTCCTGTGTATTTGGCAATTTTACATAGTTGGGGAACAATTTGGTCATTCAGTACAGGTACATGTAAATTATACTCATCATTATTCATCATCAAGATAATGCAAGTTCATTATCTTATCATCATTATCAGTTTCGTGCCCGCGCCTCTCGTGCATCGGGTCACATGCTACACTTTGTTTAACCAGCTATTCTTCACAAACCACACCCAAAACATTGACTTTTTTGAAGTTTCATAGTTTACGTTAGTTGCGCATTTGCATTTGCATTTGCATTTATAGCACGTTATTCTTTTGCAGTGACTCTCGTGAGGTTTTCTGGACCACTTTATTTGAGATTTGGGCATTTTTTTTAACCTTTACTTGGGCATACTGTGACGGAGGGTTGTTCCAAAGATCCTGGATCATGCATTAGCACCTTTAGCTGCAACCTTTCGACGACAGGTTTTGCAACAACCTTGTTATCTTTAGGACGCCCAAAATGATCCCACACTGCAGACTTTATTAGTTTTTTGGGTGGGTTCAACTCCGGTGCTGCCGTTCCTTCTGCCATCTTTCAGTTGAGGTGTTCGTCATGCTACGCTCTGGCTGCGTTCAACGTCGCCCGTACAGCCACACAAATCCAAGTTGCGCTGTACTTCACGCGAGACATTTCTGTGGTATACCGTGGTTACTAAAACTTCCACGAATAACCTACTTCCATGAATAACTTCCACGAATTACCTAGAAAGGCCTCTGAATTGATTGCAGAAGAGAAAATTGTTGCTGAACTACAATTCCAGGACAATAAGCATATTCAACTCAAACTTCGGGATCAGGAGATCAAGTTCCTGATTGAAAAAGATGCGAGAAGGCTCTGGTTATTTACAGTGGGTCGGAGAAAGAGGGAGCAGAGGCAAAGAGGAAAATCTGCCAGCCTGAAGACAGTCTCACGAACACCGAGAGTTTGAGAAAAGCAGAGAAATCCAGCGGCAGCAGCTGTGCTAGGCAGAGATGGCATTGGAGGAATGTAAAAAACAGACCCAGGCTGACATGAATCTTCAGATGGAGAAAATAGAGGAAGACTCATCACACTCCAAGTCTCTGAGAGAAAACCGGGTAAAAAAGTTTTCCCAAAAACTCTCTACAACACAAACAGGTTGAAGGTCAAGGAGAGCATGATCCATCATTCATCAGCGAGAGGTTGGCAGTGTGAAACGCCAGGACAAAGCTGCTCTTCGTCAGCAGCAGCTGACTCACTCAGGCGTGGAGGAAGCGCAATGCTCAAGTGATTCGGATTGAAGACACAGGTGACCAGTCTTCTGGAGGAACTGCAAAAAGCCAACTTTGAGCATAAGTGACAGTTGGCATCGAAGGCCTCTCAGCTGGAGGAGAACAAACAAAAGGCTTCAGTGGACAAGGAGGAGGCTTTAGACCAGCTCCAATCTGTGATGGAACGTTACCACAAAGATCTGGGGTCTTATGTATAAATCTTGCGTGCATACAAAAATGTTGCATATGTGACTTTCAACGTTAAGTTTCTGATCTATGAGAAGACAACTGGGCGAGGAAATGAACGGTTTGGTCAAAAAATTCAAAACTTTGTGCGTCTGAGCACCGAGAGATAAGAAGTGAACAAGTTAGACAATGTTTTTTGTGTTTTGTCTGTATGTACAATTTTAGTAAGAATTCCATGTTAAGTTTTATCAATGAGACCCCTGGTGAGTAAACTTCAGAGAGAGCACTAAGTAGCTCTGGAAAAGGCCAATGGTGCACTGAAGCAGATTAAGAAGCACTACAATGAGAAGCTCAGAAAGTCTGCTCAGTTCCAGACGTCCGTAGCCGACGCAAAAGAGGAAACAATCCAGCTTCAGAAGTTCATGGAGAGCCAGCTGGAGAACCACCAGCAGCTCACCCAGGATTGGACGAATGCTCAGGTGATTTCTGACTCGAAGACATAGATGACCAGTCTTTAGAAAGCCAACTTAAAACATAAGCGACACTTGGCAGCGAAAACCGCACAGCTGGAGGAGAACAAACAAAAGGCATCAGTGGACAAGGAGGAGGCTTTAGACCATTCTGTGATGGAACGTAGCCACAAAGACCTGGAGAGCACGAAGTAGATCTGGAAAAGGCCAACAGCAGACTGAAGCAGATTGAAACAAACTACACTCAGAAGCTCACAAAGTCTGCTCAGTTAATTGCTGAACTCCAGACCTCTTTTTGTTATGCAAAGGAGAAGGTGGTCTGGCAAGAAAAGGCCATGGCGAGGTAGCTGGAGAAGTTGCAGCTGCAGAAGGAGACACTGCAGGCACAGGCCGATCACAGCGACAAGGCCCTTCTGGAGAAGATGGAGAGTCTCCAGAGGTAGCTTTGCAATTCCGAGAAGTGCAAAAAACTGGAGATGACCGAAGTATGACGGGAGTATGAGGAGAGAATGAAGGGTTTGATGCCGTCCGATTTCTAGGGCTGTTGTCCTTTAGTTGTTTAGTCGATTGATTTTAGTCGACCAAGATTTTTATTAGTCGACTAATCATTCTATCTACATTAAATTATTATAATAATGATTTATATGCCACAAAACAACAAGATGTGAAGTGAATTAGCTGAAGACTTTGAAGTCTTAACGTATAATATAAATAAGTCTGCTAGTACTCTGTATAAATAGTTACTCCTTTGCAGTTGTGTTCTTTTGAGTTCAGTTTGGTTTGGATACAGGGAAACACTTTACAGTTTTGATATATTTTTGCCACGCCCCCTTTTAGTCGACTCATCGGTTGATAAGGCCAGTCTAGTCGACAAAGAATGTGTTTAGTCGACTACAGTCCCAGCCGCAAAAAAACATATGTAACTGACAACAGAACAGGTCAAATTCACACTCAAGAGAGAAAATACACTTTACAAAAACACCAACTTATAAGTAGAAAAAAGGTAACATGAAAAAAGACATCTGAAAAATGGAAAAAATTTGGACTGACTTAGAAATGGACCATTTCAATTGACTCTGGACGAAATGGACTTTTATGTTGATTTGCCTTGTGCCATTTCTTTTTTGTTTAATTGAATGTTTGTTTCATTGTTGTTCTGTGTTTTGTGTATAAAAAAGATAAAAAACAAAAATTTAAAAGAAAAAGGCTCCTTCGCTCAGGTAAAGCCTCTTGTGTAATCTAAAACAACGTGTTTCATCAAATCATGTGTGATTAATCTGTGTCTATTTGTGATTAATGCGCCGATTTTCTATGATTATTCACATTTTAAGTTAATGCGTTAACAAATACGTTTCCACCTTTCTAAATTTGCCGTAACAGTTATGCACTTAAAAGCAAAACGTATAAACTTTCACGCAAATTAAAACGAACGCAATTTTTGGCGTTTCCATTTGCTGTTACTTCAATGCGCATTAAAAAATAAGAAACGGAAACGTCGTGTGTCTTGCCCAAGAACACGAGGGCTTCATGGTTGCAGGTGGCTCATCGCTTTTTGTCACTCCAACAACTGATCCAATTCTTCGAGACAATGGGAAAGAACATGCTAACTATGACGCTAGTCCACTTGAAATCATTAGCGATGCACATATCCAGGCATTGATCCCTTTCCACCATCCAACCACCGCAAGACAGCTGTTCCTTCACTGAAAAATCTATCAAAAACCATCGGAGAGATCCTACTTTCATACTCCATTTCCTCGTATAGCGCACGCACATCTGGTTTTGGTAATGTAACAATTTGCAGCTCAGAGCCTCCAGTTATAAGCGCAAACCGTATCTGTCTCCATCCACCCATGCATTTTCAAACATCTTTGGATTATAACGGCCATGTTTCAGCGCAATCTGGTCAATTTGCACATTAAGACGCAATATAGCAATCTCTTTAGCTCTCGATTGCGTAACCCCGGGCTCGACAACACGCGCGGTGATCGAGAACGCCGCGTAGATTTAAGCTAAATGGGTTGCGAGGGCATATTTATCATCAAAGCGCGCGCTAATTACTCGATAGTTTTAACAAGTGAGGAGGAACGCCGCAAATTTGGGACTTTTTACAGCCTTTCGCTAATCTGGTGTGAAGTTAAGGATTGGCCCTGCTCTTAATCACTCGGCGCAGGCAATTATAAAATTAATGAGAATATTAATTAGGATTCTTTGTCAGTGCACCCTGTTGTTTTAGGAAATGGGTTTAAGGATAGTGAGGATTTTTTTTTTTTGTGTGCGCGGAAGTTGTGGCCCGGGGTTAAAAGAGGAAATAGTCGCGTACGGGAGAGAACGGGGAGGAAGTTGGTTGAAGGCAGTTTAATTAGAGTCAACAGAAGTTCAGGAAGACAAAGATGCTACACCGGTTAATTGAGGGTCGGGTGAATATTTGCAAAGATAATGAGCGACAGAGATCTGAAGAAGCGAAGCCTTGAAGCGCGTACGACAGGTTAAGCACACATTTTAAAAAACATTTTGCCTGTTTGTCCTCAGTTTGACAGTTTTTGTAAGGTTTATAATGTACTTCCTGGTTGGACATGAGCACAAATTTCAACAAAGCTGTGTCTGAATGTCCTCCCTGGTTCTTAACCCCTCATTCACTACACAGTCCTGCACTCTTGAGCAGACTAAATAGTGCACTCAGTCACAGAGCGATTTGGACGCAGCTCACTTTCTCGTGGCGTCTGGGAGAAAAAAAGTTGTCTAAACAAAAATTGATTTCTGTCATATTGTCAGCAATAGTTAGAGGTAATTCCACAATGGTTACCTAGCAACCAGACTGTAAACAAAGGCCAAAATCTAAATAAATTACATAATAGTTAATTGACAATAAATAAGACCTGATTTTGTTGAATGATTGTTTAGAAGAAGAAATTGTCAGTTGCTGTAAATTGTTCCTGTATTTTCACTGTTATGTTGCCTAATGATGACATCACAGAGTTATAGAACTTAATTTAACTTCTTGTAATTTTGAACTTTTATTTTTCTAAATTTCTTCACAAATCCTAACTTCACAGACAGTGAAGACGGTCACAGACGGTGGGTGGAAGCCGGAGAACCCAGAGAGAACCCACAGTAACATGCAGACTCCACCCAGAGAGATCATGTGATGTATGTATATATATATTGTTTTTTTTGTTTTGTTTTGTTTTTTGTCAGTTTGCTTTAATTTAGAAACAACAAACTTGTCCAATCTGCTCTTAAAGATGTTTTATTGCTTGATTTATTCCACTTTATCCATAGAGTTCTCTGGGACATTGTAACTTCAAAGGCCGTTTTATTAAAATGCATTTTTCTTCTGTAGGGACACAAGAGAAGCACTTAAAGTAGCTCCTACACCAAACTGTACAATTTTGTGCGAAACAAGATTTTGTAACGTATAGAAGGATTTGTTGATGTCTGATTCTAAACTTTTAAAGTTAAGATTTTACCTGCGGCGCCTCACCTTAACTCTGTCTATTTACTATTCACAGTCTTTATTAAGATTGTGAATTGGCAATTGTATTAATTGGTCTGTTCATTAAGCAAAATGATCACAAATACCTCTTAAAGACACTGCACAATCACAAACTAAACTCAAACCAATGATTTTGGGACGTTTATTACAATGACATGAGTGAATAAGGATGCTGTCACATACAAAAACTCCAGAGTACAACATGTTTTCACAATTTCATCAAGATCACATCAATTTAATTATCAATATCAATCCACGTTATATCTACAATACTTTGACGATATTAGACAGTGTAAAGCGAATCAGATGTTCAGATTTAGCAGATTTAGAGCACAGTCTACGTGATTTATCCTCTTTAAAAGCTCACTCTTGCCACGTACGGCTCGCTAATGTGCAATACGATAAGTTTCTAAGATGTTTTGTTATTTACGACTTCATTTAACGACATAGAAGAACCCCAAAAGCGAGATTCTAGGCTCGTTCCTTCAGCCTAACAACCTCCTCATGTTCGACCATCTCCTGCCGCATCCTGGACGGAGCAATGCGGCCTCCACTTTTTTGTTTTCCTCCGTCCAAAGTAATACAAATGCTTCGGAGGTCAGTCCACGGCGAAAACCTCATTTAGTCTTTGCGCCGCCATTCCTCTGCCCGCCTTTGTTATCTCCCACATTTACTTTTCCTCCAGCCCCTCTGTATCCCACAAGACGCTACAATAAATTCAGTTAGAATGGGATCTTTCAATTAGCCCTGGCCTCTCTTCTTCTTTTCTTTCTTTCTTACCTCCATCTTTTCCCCCACCGCCTCCCGTCGCCGCCGATTGTGTCTCACCGCGGCGTACGGCGAGTGCAAAGAGCGGAATGTGCTGAATGAAACGAGTGAATCCTCCAAAACAGGCCACGTCAGAGCTTTTCAACTTTATTTAACAGAGGGCTAGATTTTTCAGATGGTTTTGTCCTCGGGGCCAGAAACGTGTCCAACGGTTTTGAAATATGAAAAACAAGTAACAGGCTTTAACAACATCTGCAGAACTGAACCAGGTCTAAACCAGGTCTAAACCAGGACTAAACCAGGACTAACCAGGACTGAACCAGTTCTGAACTAGGATTAAACCAGGGCTGAAACCAGGTCTAAACCAGGACTGAACCAGGACTAAACCAGGAATAAACCAGATCTGAACCAGGACTAAACCAGGACTGAACCAGGTCTGAACTAGGATTAAACCAGGTCTGAAACCAGGACTAAACCAGGTCTAAACCAGGACTGAACCAGGACTAAACCAGGACTAAACCAGTTGTGAACCAGGACTAAACCAGGACTGAACCAGGTCTGAACCAGGACTAAACCAGGTCTGAACCAGGACTAAACCAGGACTAAACCAGGGCTGAACCAGAACTAAACCAGGTCGGAACCAGGACCAAACCAGGTCTGAACCAGGACTAAACCAGGGCTGAACCAGAACTAAACCAGGTCTGAACCAGGACTAAACCAGGTCTGAACCAGGACTAAACCAGAACTAAACCAGGGCTGAACCAGGACTAAACCAGATCTAAACCAGAACTAAACCAGGACTAAACCAGGACTAAACCAGGACTGAACCAGGAATAAACCAGGTCTAAACCAGGACTGAACCAGGTCTAAACCAGAACTAAACCAGGACTAAACCAGGAGTAAACCAGGTCTCAACCATGTCCAAATTGGGTCTAAACTAGGATTCTACAAGGGCAAAACCAGGACTGAACCAGGTCTAAATCAGGTCTAACCCAGGTCTAAACCAGGACTTAACCAGGACTAAACCAGTTCTAGAAGATGGGTTGAGGGCCAGCTCATAACCCTTGGAGGACCGGATTTGGCCCCCGGGCCTTCAGTTGAATAGCCCTGGGCTACGTGTTTGAAGCTACAGCCAGAGACTTTTTGGCCAGGTGCTGCGGTTCACAAAGTTATTTATTAAACACTATTCAAACATATTCAGATGCCATTCCCACGGTCATCTCTGCTGCCTGCCGCGTTGTTTATCATTCCTCATTCTTTATCTAGTTCATTTGTCCTCCCTTTTGAATTCGCGCCTGCCAAAGCCCCCATACGGTTTTGCCTTTTTTATCATCAGCGCACGAGTCCCAAATAAACAAAAGTGTTGAATCAAAATAGAGCGCTGACTCCGGATGGGTTGGTGAAAAGGCATGCATATTAATATCAGACAGACAGTCGGGCCGGGGAGTTGCAGTTCTAGTTTTGCGGCATGTTTTCACGCTGTTGAATAATTTGTCTCGGGGAGCGCGGTTCATTCATGTTTGATGGTATGTGTAGACGTGTACGCGAGTGGCGGTGTCAGAAAGAGGCCAGACAGAGACAAAATGTGTGATATGGAAATGAGGGACTGAGTTTGACACTTTTAAAGGGCACGTATCAGGAAAACTTGATGTTTTGGGGCTTTTAACCAACATTGTAACTTCATCAAAAACATGGCTGGAGTTCAGGGGCGTCGGACAGGGGGGCATACGGTACTGGTTTCCACGGGGCCCACAGCAAGGAAGGGCCCTCAAAAGCGTGTGATGTTTTTTCCCAGTTGCATTTTTTTTTAACGCTTGAATCAATTTTTGTTTTCATAAAATGCATTAAGTTTGAGTAAAGTCCTTGAGAAACTACTGGGACTGCAATTATGAGATCTACAGGCCCCTTGTTCCCATTTTAGCAAAACAAGAGATTCTAACTGAAACTGAAAGTAGTTTCTCCATTGTTGCTGCAACTGTGTAGAACTTAGCTAGCTGGTTGGAGATAAAGGACACTTAAACTGCCACACAAAAAATCATTTCCTCAAAACTTAAGACATGTTATTTAAGGAAAGAAATGTAATGAGTTCAACTGTGTGTTCTGTGTCTGTGATAAATGACTGCAGTGTTCTTATTGTTTATCTGGTTTTCTACAACTGTTTACTTGATTTTCTTAATCATAAATAAAAACTTGAATCAATGGATTAATTGTATTAAATACATTCATAACAATATAATATTTAGCTGAGCTCTAGACTTTTATATTTGTTGTTCGGCTGTAGCAGCTTTTTCACATTTTACTTGTCTTTTGAGCTTTTACAGGAGAAAATGTCATCACCATCGTGTTTTTGCCACTCACTGCTAAAATTTAGGGATGCTGTTATGTCACTTGTACAACCTCTAGTTTATACTATAGGCTTTCTAGATCGGGGTTTTTCCAACCTTTTTTTTTTTGAGTCACTGCACAGTTTTTGGTTGAAAAGATACAGCAGCACAATACCAAATCAGATCTTTTAGCAAATGTGATATGTAATGTGGAAAATAATGTCTCTTTAAATTTAGCAATGGTGATTGTTGTGCTTTCTTTGTTTAGTGCAGAGGTTTGTTTAGGACACTCCAAAACAGCCAATTAAAACCATGTGTGAATCTGTTAGCTCCAATTGGACATTTTTTAGGCACACCTGGCATTACCTCAAGGCACACTAGTGTTCCCCGTCACTCTAGACCAGAGATATTCAACTTAAGGCCTGGGGACCAATTCAAGCCCTCCAAGGGATATGATCCGTCCCTCATCCCATCTTCAAAAATATAGAACACATTTTATCTCTGTTTAGACCTGGTTTATACCTGATTTAATCCAGGTTTAGTCTTGGTGTAGTTCTGATTTAATCATGGTTTATTCCAGGTTTAGTTCAGTTTTAGTCCTGGTTTAATCTTGGTTTAGTCCGGGTTTAGTCCTGGTTTAGACTTGGTTTAGACCTGGTTTAGTCCTGGTTTAGTCTTGGTTTAGCCCTGGTTTAGTCCAGGTTTAGTCCTGGTTTAAACCTGGTTTAGTCCTGGTTTAGCCTTGGTTTAGCCCTGGTTTAGTCCAGGTTTAGTCCTGGTTTAAACCTGGTTTAGTCCTGGTTTAGTCCTGGTTTAGCCCTGGTTTAGACTTGGTTTACTCCTGTTTTAGCCCTGGTTTAGACCTGGTTCAGTCCTGGTTCAGTTCTGCAGATGTTATCAAAGCCTTTTGTATCCTATTTTTTTCTGTATTTCAAAAGCGTTGGACACATTTCTGGCCCCGAGGACAAAACCATCCGATAACTCTGGCCCTCAGTGAAATTAAAGTTGAATAGCCCTGTTCTGGACTGTGTTGTGATGTCATGTGAGCGCTACATATTTCATT
Organism: Rhinogobius similis; assembly: GCA_019453435.1. Lineage (NCBI taxonomy): Eukaryota > Metazoa > Chordata > Actinopteri > Gobiiformes > Gobiidae > Rhinogobius > Rhinogobius similis. The sequence continues at coordinate 27,994,955 of CM033639.1, read as the reverse complement.
ACTCTCCAACTCCACCTTCTGTTTTTGATCTGAGACCATTCCCGTACCCCTGGTTGGGAAACGCATGTACATCCCCTGTTGATAAGACCCTAAGCCGAAAGAGAGTAAAGTTTTCTTTTTACACAACTTCAATATCTTGTTTATCGAATCCATCCATTAAAATTGCATTGCTGCCCGCTAAACCTGAGTTACCACAGACTGCCCTCAGCTGTTGTTTACCCAACCGTCCACATCTTCTGACTCTTTGAACTCAGCCAGGCCGGCGCTGTGTGAGACAACCCACAATCTATACGGTCTCCGCGTTCACACTTGTCAAAATTGACTCTGCGGATTGGAATAAACATCTTTTGTAACCTCCGTACAATAACACGGCTTGCATCAAAGCATTCCCAGCATCCATCCCAAAGAAAATCCATTTTTCCCTTCAGATTGCCCGCACGTAAACACCACACGAAAAGCTTCAGTTTGAAAAGTATATCATGGCTCTGGCGCGAGTAAGCAGGTGCTGGTTGGTTCTCGCGGCGGTGAGCGTGGTGATTGCCAATTTGCATGAGTGACTTGAGGAGTGTAAACACGGCACACCTGGCATTACCTGAACACCAGTGTTCCCCGGCACACTGTTGAAAATCAAGGTTCTAGACCAGGGCTATTCAACTTAAGGCATGGGGTCCAAATCAGGCTTCAAGATAATCAAGAGTTATGCAAACATAAATATTTTATCTCGTTATCTGTTTAGACCTGGTTTAGTCCTGGTTTAGTCTTGGGTTAGACCTTGTTTAGACCTGGTTTAGTCTTGGGTTAGACCTTGTTTAGACCTGGTTTAGTCTTGGTTTAAGATCTGGTTTAGACCTGGTTTTGACCTGGTTTAGTCCTGGTTTAGTCCTGGGTAAGTCCTGGTTTAAGTCCTGGTTTTGACCTGATTCAGTCCTGTTTTAGTCCAGGTTTAGTCTTGGTTTAGTCTTGGTTTAGACCTGGTTTAGTCTTGGTTTAGCTTTTGTTTCCACCTGGTTCAGTCCTGGTTTAGTCCTGTTTTAGTTCAGGTTTAGTCTTGGTTTAGCTCTGGTTTCGACCTGGTTCAGTCCTGTTTTAGTCCTGTTTCTAGTCCAGGTTTATTCCTGGTTTAGTCTTGGTTTAGACCCTCTTTAGTCTTGGTTTAGCTCTGGATTAGCCCGGGTTTAGTCCTGTTTTAGTCCAGGTTTAGTCTTGGTTTAGACCTGGTTTAGTCTTGGTTTAGCTTTGGTTTCCACCTGGTTCAGTCCTGCTTTAGTCCTGTTCTAGTCCAGGTTTAGTCTTGGTTTAGACCCTCTTTAGTCTTGGTTTAGCTCTGGATTAGCCCTGGTTTAATCCTGGAATAAACATCTTTTGTAACCTCCGTACAATAACACGGCTTGCATCAAAGCATTCCCAGCATCCATCCCAAAGAAAATCAATTTTTTCCTTCAGATTGCCTGCACGTAAACACCACACGAAAAGCTTCAGTTTGAAAAGTATATCATGGCTCTGGCGCGAGTAAGCAGGTGCGCGGTTGGTTCTCGCGTCGCGGCGTTAAGCGTGGTGATTGCCAATTTGCATGAGTGACTTGAGGAGTGTAAACACGGCAGAGGAGAGGCGTATTATGAGCGACTGCGGCTGATACGGTGCGTTCCGAAGATGCTCCCGACGCCGCCTTTCATCCTTTGTCACGACGCACAATGCTCCTTGTGTTGGGAGTGATGAGATGGTTCCAACATGCCATTGTAAGTTTCTCCGTCGCTTTCCATATCGTCGCTGACAAATGACGACAGGGAATTTCAGCGGCGCGGGAAGCTAATGTCAGGGCACCACAGTTGTATGTGTTTGGATTTTTCTGTGTGAAACATCGCTGGCCCTATTTCCAAGTCTTTAGTAGTTTTTTTACATTGGTAATTTTAAATAAAGAAGAAAAAGCCAGTGGGATTTAATAGTTTTCCCCAGTCAGAAGAATTGTCAAAGTAAAAAATCAATACTTACTCGCAATTAACAAAACAAATTCTTAATGCTATATCTAATGTTTTGAAAGGTCCACTATTGGCATTTAAATAATAAAATAAAAACACGTAAATGAAAGTCTGTTCCTTTCTACTGTGAAATGCTAAAATGAATAGAAAGGGTTTTTCAGTTCTGCAGTTTTGAACAGGAAGTCAATGGATCTGGTTCTGATATTAAGTCGTTTTACATCAATATGGCAGTTTATAATGGGAAAAAAGCAGTGTACCCCACCTAAGGCCCAAAGTCACTGGGATAGGCTCCAGTCACCCGCGAACGAGTGAATGAAAATGTAAAAAATTGTCTAAATTAAATGCATGTTTGTGTTTTTTTCGCTTAGGTTGTTGTTATTGTATTGAAAGGCGTAGAAAATCACTCATCCTTACTGTGAGCGGGCTTGCACCTCCACAAACCTGACTCATACTGGGCCTTGCTTGTATCCATGGAACTGTTCTTCCTTTGGCTATAATATTCCACAGCACAGCAAAGAACAGTGGCGGAGCTATGGATTTGGAGGCCCAAGGCATTAAGGACAGGCCCCTCCTCATCAAGTGTGATTCTGCATAATTTGTCTTGAATTGTTCTTGAAGGAAGCTTTAGGTTGTTTTTTTTTTCACATTTCAAAAGCTTATATGTTCTAAACTACTTTAAACAGGGGGGTTTGGAGGTCCTTCCTGAGAAAAAATATTTAAGAAATCCGATTCTTTCCTGTTTGTTGGTGCATTTTAACAAGTTGATTTTATAATTTTATCATGTTATACTTTATTTACTATTCAGCATTTAGTGGTGATCCAGAAGGTCATCTGATTGGGGAGCCCTTCAGGTTGGGGGCCCAAGGCAATTTTGGCCTGTTTTTTAAAATGTAAACGTCAATTTCATGAATGTAGACAAGACAGATGTTCAAAACCTTTTACTGACAGATGGATTTGCTGAGGATCTCTCCCTAATCATTGACAAATTGAATTGAATTTGATTCTCAATTAACAAACAATTTGTTTAATTGCGAGGTCCTATAGTATTTTGGGCATTACCACCAATTTCTGTTGAATCTTTCTTTCAGGAAAATGTGCTGAACTCACATTAAAATGTTTCTATAATCTTACAAACAAAAAAAGCCCCTTGGAACAAGCATAGTCTTCTTAAAATGGTCCTGATTTATTTTAAGATCTCTAAATTAGCCGTCAGATTTTGATACCTTGTTTTTTCACTTCTTTATCTGAAAATCCTCTGCATTTGACCCATCCTTCCACACTGCTGTCTAACTGTCATTGGACGAAACCAAAGGAAAACGGTCCAAGAAAAGAGTGTCCGATTACATTTCACCACCTCCGACGGTAACTCATGCCTCGCACGCATCGTCTTTTTTGTCATCTTTTATCTCTGCATCTTTTGAATTGTGCATTTGAAAGCTCCATAGCCTTTCAGTGCACCCGAGCCAACAGGCAACAAGCTTCGTGCGGCGGAAAGTCATGACCTACATATTCTGTCACTTGTGCACGTCTTATAAACGTTCCATGTGTCGTTTTTACTACGCTCTTGGCAGCACACAGATAGCGTTATAGTTACGGTAAAATGTTTAGCTTTTATTGACTGACTTTTATTACGGACTTGACGTAACAAATGTAAGAGGTAAAAGTATCAGGATTCAAGCTGGATGTAGGTCATAAGGGCCATGGAAATGTAGTAGGGGAAGTAATATGTCACTTAATATGTAATTGACTCTTTATCAACCGTTGAACACATTTCTTGTAAATTATTCTTCCTGTAGTGTCGATGAAGGTGTTGTCCCAGAAAGAAAATTGATTGCGGGTTCTTGGCATTTGGCTCGTCCTCCCTTGTCATTAAACCATTCGAAGTTGTTTAAAGAGTCATTAGTGCGTATTTGAGTAATCTTTATTCTACAGTGGACAAGACAAGCCCCGTCAGTCGTTGCTGGACGCCATTGCACCCACACACACCTCTCAACATGTTACACCCACTGATCTTTACATCAATTTTATTTTCTTTCACAGCTAAACTACTAAAACATGTCTTTAAACATTACCAAGTATTTCCCATTAAGGCAAGACACTACAGGCAAAACTCATTCTTTTCAGGTCTTGTTTTTTGGTCTGTTTGCTCTCTCAACATATCGGCTTTCATGTGGAAACAACAAACTGGTCCAATCTGCTCCTAACAATGTTTTATTCTTCCATTTAATCCACTTCATCCATATATTTCTCTGGGACATTGTAACTTCAAAGGCCGTTTTCTTAAATGTATATTTTTCTCCCTCGGGACATAAAGATCAGACTTAAAGTAGATCCCACACCAAACTGTACAATCTGGACTCAACAAGATTTTGACGAAACATACACAAGAATTTGTTGATATCTAATTCTAAAACTGATTTATTGAAGTTTTGAGTTTAAAAAAAATTAGGCGAAATTTGAATTTTTAGGACAATTTGCAGTCAGATCTAGTGAGCTCAAAAACTAAATAAGATTCAAAATCCACTCTGTACTTTTTTTTAAATAACTAATATGTGTTCAAATGAACCAAGAAATGTAAATTTGGTTCTGTCAATTTTTCAGATTTAAATGTCCCAAATGGTGTATAGAAATATCACTTAATACCATTATTTGGAACATTTCAACGCATATTTGTGCCATTATTATTTATATATGTTTTATAATTTTAAAGTGTATGTATATTTTTCAATATACAATAAAACATGACCAAAAATAACAATATCAGTAATTCAACACACAATTCCCACCTCTAGACACACCAAGCAACTCCCTGCTCCGTGAAATCATCGAATACTGTTGTTTAGTCCTTGAGCAAGACACTTAACCCACTGCTGTATGAATATGAGTATAAATGCATGCGTAGCGTCGTTATTTACACCCCTTTGAGTGCCCTGCAGATCAAAAAGCTATCACCAATCACCATCTTTTTCCACCTTTTCAGACCTCACCGTCAAGACTCTCAGCGCCATCCGTCATCCGACCCGTCCCATTGTTTGTCCAGCCCTCCGCCGCCTCCCTGACCTTCTCCCATTGTTCAGAGTGACCCCACGGAAGAGCCTTGAAGTGCCCGGGCCCTCGCATCCTCCAGCCTCTCCTCCTCCCCCCTCTCCAGTCCCCTCGCTCTCGCCGCTAAGTAGCTGTCTACGCCTTGACCTTGCCACGCTCCGTTGATTCGGCCACTTGACGCCGGGCCTTGTCTGAATGTATTAAGATCAGGGTTGGGTTGGGTCGGGTTGACGTTTCTGACGCTCTTACACCAGGTAGGACGATCCCAGGACGGACGCTGTGGAGACGGTTAATAAACTTCGACAGGTTTCGCTCCAATTGGGAAATATTAGTGACAGTTTAGCGGAGGGATGCGAGCTAGTGGAGTTAGCAGGTTTGATCAAAGGAGTGGGGAGGGGTGAGGTGTGGGATATAAGTTTGATCATTAAACAGGAGTGAGAAGAAGTTAAAGATAGATCAAGGTGGATGTTCTTCTGTTCATTGGCTTTTTTCATTGGTTTCATGGAGTTTTTTGGACTTTCTCTTATTCAGAAGATTTTTTGTTGTTGCAAATTGTTAAATAGATAGATAGATAGATAGATAGATAGATAGATAGATAGATAGATAGATAGATAGATAGATAGATAGATAGATAGATAGATGTACATACAAACTACATGAACAAAAACGAAACAAAAGTAGACAACATTATGGGCTCTGCTACAGGCCCTTGTAATGTCACTGTACAAAGATGGTATATAACTACACCGTTAAAGTGTTAATATGCGCAGTTGCTTTTATAAAAGAGTTTCTAAGGTGTTCAGTAGAACTTGGAGGCATCACCATTTGCCCACTAAAGGAACTTTTATTCTGCATTTATTTGTGTTTTATCCTAGGAAAGAAGCAGGAAGTGCAGCGTTAGCATGCTAATGTTCGTCAGCTTTACTCCTATTAATATTTACAGCAGGGGTTATTAAGTATAAAAACTTTAACATGCACTGTCCTAAACAAATAAATAAATAAATAGTAATTCAATTTTTTTATTTTTATTAAATTTGTTACTTTTCTATCTTATTTTCTTTTTTTTTTTTTTGCAACATTGTCATATGGAACATTCCAGTCAAATCAATAACATATCCACAGTCAAGTAGGCATGCATTTACCCCACCAGAAAAGTTTCATAACCTTTAAATACTATATCAAACTGCAATAGACATTTTTATGAAAAAATGTATGGCCACAGCCCTATTTTTGTCTTTAAACCCATGAATTGCCCCAAAAATATTGAATTGAATTGAATTCTGTCAGACTGTCCAGGACCTTCTTGATTTTGGTGAAAATTCTATGCACTTTCTTCATAATCTGTTACAAAAGTTTGGTCCTTTTGTAACAGATTATGCACCAATAAGAGCTCGGTCACGCCATTTATTTTTCGACTTTCCAAAAAAAAAAAAAAGAAGCTATTCTAAAAACATTCAGTCGGGCTCATTTTGTACTTGACAATAATGGGAACTGAATTTGATTTGCAAGAAATAATAAAAGCACAGACTTTTTCCGCTCTTTTCATTGCAATTTTTCATTTAGCCCCATGCAATTTGGCTAATTTCTGTAGAGTCCAAATTACCTTCACGGAAAATGGAAGAAACGACTTGAGTGTACTCTACAGAAAATATTCAAACTCAAATTGTCGGCGAGGAAAAGAAAATTACACAAGCTGCAAATTTGCACTCCAGCGCTCTATGTGACCTGAATGGAGTTGATTTAATAATAATGTGAAAAATAGTTACTTTTTTGAGTTCTTGCTAATTTAATTCCATTTTCTAAAAGGCGGACTCCTGCTGATGGAGAGCGGAGGTCTTTCTTTTGGGGCATATGTGAAGCGAGAGGCCTCTAATCGAGTAAATGAAAAATAAGGTTCAAACCCGGCTAGAACGGCCCTGTTAGTGGATGATTAACCAGGCAGATGGCGGATGGGAGAAGGTTAAAAACACAGGGAGGTCTTTGTTAAAAATCTGGTCCAAAACTACATGTGCAATGGAAGAAAGAACCATCCACAAAGCACCGATGTTGCACCGACGAACTTTTACTTGTAGCGATGGAGCGAATCATTTTCTTTTTTACTTTTGTCTACAACCGTCAAGTTAAATAAAAATAGATACTAATTCATATTAATACTGCGTTCCAGTCAGTTATTTCCCACTTGAAAGATATGAGTTCCGACTTCAGAGCGTTCCAGCTGAATGAACTCATATGTGAACAATCTGCCTTATGCTGTAAACCAGGGGTGTCCAAAATTTTTCCATCGAGGGCCACATATTGAAATATAGACCAAGCGGAGGGCCACAAATCAATCGTGAAACATTGAAAAAAGCTGTATTTATCTGATGTTTTAAGCGCCACCACATCTACATTCAGTCTCAGTGTCTTAACATCAGGTCTGTATTGCAACAAAATGTTAGTTATTTGGGTTGGAATTGTAGAAAATCTGAAATGTGCTGTAAATAGTACTTATCAGGACAATGTGGGCCAGTTCACCAGGAAGCCTAAGGGCCAAGAAAAATTGGTCTGAGGACCGCATTTGGCCCCCGGGCCTTAGTTTGGACATGCCTGCTGTAAAGTGTAAATAACAGATTATTTTTGGATTCATCCTGTAACAAATGTTTACATCGTTAATCGCTCAGGTCCACTTCTTGCGACGATTATTATCGCTGTAACACGTCACGTTGATCTCGTGTGTGAAACAGGAGTCCCTCGATCTGCTCCAGGTTCACAAGTAGGATTTACCAGTTTTGAGTGATGTTCCAGGGCATTTTTTCAAGTCTGAGATGGGAAATATGTCAAAAAGAGGGTTATTGTCAAAACAGGGTTATTTGCGAATGGATTTGTGACTCTGACTGTGTTGACGACTTCACTACAGTATTTGTATCTAATCTACAATAGCTGCAGTTTTGGTGTTAATGTGTTTCTCATGTGTTTCAAGCTGTGGCCACAGTATTTGTACATTTTGAAGATACAGCTTAGACACAATCAATTGCAAGACTTTATGACGAGCTAAACACCCTTATGTTTACTGCAATGTGTGTATATATATGTAAGGTTGCTTTTATTTATTTTTGTAAATATGTAAAAACGTAAAAACACTTAGAAGCAATTGTTAGCAAGCATTTCAAAATACTGACAAAAAAAGATCACGTGACACTTACTGATTACTATAAAAGATGCAGGTGTCTATGCCGCTTCATCTCTGAAAAGTTACATCCCAGTTACAAGTTGCCTGAAACGCGTCATAAGATTAGGTACAGGGGATATGTACCACTTTCGCAGCGGGGCGTGGAGGTGAAAGACACCATTCCTGAAAGGTCTCTGGATGCCGATCACGATAGTGCTGTCTCCTGGCCGATTGGAGCAAAGGATGATGGGTAAAAGCACGAAAAAAAAGTGATTTTAAAGGGTTAAAAGGGGGTGCAGCAAGTGGAGACTTGGGCTACCACGACCTTTCCAACGGCACCAGGCTCGAGTGTGTGGCACGTCGGGTTCGGGAAATAGGGTCATGTCAGGGGTCCCATTAAAGAGAGGGTGGAGAGGGTGGAGACTGCAGCTAACCCCCCCCCCCCCCCAAAATCGGACATGGCCTTTCCAACAGTCCGAGGCGCGAGTCTGTAGGACGTTGGGTTCGGGAGATAGGGGTGATGTCAGGGGTCCGCTTGAGGAGGAGAGCAGTGCAGATATACTGTAAAAGAAGTTCTGTGAGACCGCTGTATGTCTGTCTAATTCTAGAGGGTTTTATGGTCCGAAAATAACTGAAGTGCGCCATTAGCATGCTAGTTGTTGTTAGCTTTACTGTAACGGTCGACTCATCGGAGTGATGAATTTGGATGGTTAGATAGAAACAGGTGAGTGAGCAGTAACTGGACAATTTATGGAGAACTAGCTCTTGTTTTCGTGTTTTTTAGTAACAAAACTGTAGCTAATTACATCATAATGCACCTTCAGGAACACCGTCTGCCTAATGCTTTCTTTTATATAACTTATTAGTGCCATATCTACAACATTTCTCTATCCAGGTATTTGTTACAAGAGTAAAAAGCGTTAAGTAACATTACTACAGATAAAACATGCAACATATGCTGTTTGCCTCACCTTATCAATTCAGGCCACGTCTTTTTTCGCCTTATCCGACGGAAATCAATGAGAGGAAAGTTTCTCTGTCCTGTTTGTATTGATTGCTGATACATTTGAACAAAACTGAGCTCAGACTGTTGCATAGTGTCTAAAGCAAAACAAAATCAGCTGAAATTGCCAGGGAAGCTTTGACCCCGGAAGTGAGGATACGCCGCCTGTGACGTCACACTTAATAGTCCCAAAGAAAAGTGATGAACACATGGTAACGATGGGCCACTTGGCAAAAACTGTTGCACCAGCAAGTTGTATTTCCCTGTGAATAGAGCGCACTTTCACATGCTGTTATAAAATGCTCTTGTGGCCTTTACAAGCAGGATTTAACCCACATGTGATAAATAGTGTTAGTTTCATTTCCATGTTAAGGTGAGACACTACAGGTAAACAAGAAAAAATCTTTAAAAAATAAAAGATATCAATTCGATCCTTCTCCTGCTGTGTTTCTCACATAAATGTAAGAAACAAATATATTAAGAGTTATTCATCATGTATGGTTTTCATATAGAAATAATGCATTTTATGTGTAAAAATGGAAAAAAAAATAGTCAAATTTAGGACATATACAACTGAAAAATGGACAGAACCAGGTTTAAATTTCTTGGTTCTTTTTGTACACATATTAGTTACAAAAAAAAATTAGATTAGAGTAGATTTGAGATTTTTATTTAGTTTTTAAGTAAACTAGATCTATAAACTAGAAAAATTCTAATTTCGCCTCATTTTCTTGACTTAAAACTTCAATAAATCAGTTTTAGAATTAGATATCAACAAATTGAGTCCAGATTGTACAGTTTGGTGTGGGATCTACTTTAAGGCTGATCTTTATGTCTCGAGGGAGAAAAATGTATTTTAAGAAAACGTCCTTTGAAGTTACAATGTCCCAGAGAAATCTATGGATGAAGTGGATTCAATGGAAGAATAAAACATCTTGAGGAGCAGACTGGACAAGTTTGTTGTTTGAAAGCCGATATGTTGCGAGAGCAAACTGACCAAAAAACAAAACATTGAAAAATATAGAATCGAGTTTTGCTTGTAGTGTCACGCCTTAAAAACCATCTTACATAAACCTCAAGGCCGCAATCTTCTTTGATGCTCAATTTATTCTTCCCACAAACAGATCTTATGGTTAAAGAAATAATCATGTTTTTCACTTCAACCTTGAGTGCTTGTTATGCTTAACCTCGTTGGAAGATCAGCCATGATTTGTGCTTGTTCTAGATGAGCGAACATGCAACGACTAATTTATAGCAGGAGGCTCGAAATTTATTTTTAAGATTAAATTCTACTTGAAAGTTTCATTAGCAACCTCCCTCCCATCTGGCATTGTTCTGCTCCAGTGAACCCCAGATACATCGAGAATTTACCCAGAGAAATACAGGACGTACAAGAAAAACATCATTATCTACCCGGTCCAACCAATCACTCTGCTCCCAAACACTCGTGGTTTTTGTAGTGCAGAGCAGAGGACGGCCTTTTCAAGCACTAACACAGCTTTATTGATTGTAACGAGTTATAAGAATAACCAGTTATTCTAGTGTGTCCTCATCAAATCTTCAATAAAGGCAGCTTTTCCTTTTCTTGTTGTTTTTACTATTTTGCAGCAAATTAAAGAAAAAAAAAATTCAACCACAATAAAAGACTTACATAAACCCATAAATCTAAAGAGTTGGTCATAATTTCCTAAAACATGATGTAAAATACTTGTCTGGCAAAGTCCAGAATGATATATCTATGGTCTGGTGGCCCCGCCCTCCGTCGTGCCTCGAGTCAACTCCAAATCGTACCGAGCAATCAGATTGGTTTATTTCTAGAGCGGTGGAAGTATCAGAGTCGGCTACAACACCAGGTATTCTCAAAGGCTGTGTCTGAATGTCCACACTCTCTCTTCTTCTAACCCCTCAGTCACTCACAGTCCTGCCCTGTTCAGTGACTAAATAGTGCCCTCAGTCCTGGAGCGGTTTGGACACACAGCGCACTACTTTCTCGCAATGCATTGTGGTCAATATTGACCGGTGTAGTAACCAGCACTGGACACTACTTTTCAAGATGCATTGTGGGAAATTTTCAGTGCACTACTTTTTCACCTGTTGGACATTCGAACAGCACTAAAAGTGGTGTGACCACTATATAGGATACACTCTGATTGGTTTACTTCCTTCCTGTTTGCTTGGGTTTGCTCCGCCCTAGAAATCGAATTGACTCAAATGCCGACCAGAGTCTGGAGTCTGGATTTTTCTAGGCAAGTAAACTACAATAATAAATGTGTTTAAAGCAGCTCTGATGTCACTCACATGTGCCTGAGGATTTTCATTTTCCAAAATCATGTCAAACCATTGTGTATATACCTGTAAGCCACAACTAAGTTAATTATGATGTCTCCCAAGGCAGTGATAAAGTTTTAGTTCAGTTTAGTTTAGTTCTAAAACATGAGATGTCAAAGTGAAAGTAGAGGTCCTTCACAGAATGTTGAAAGGCCAACAACAATACAAATAATGCATAATATTTGTCTTTTAAGGTAGACAATACAGGCAAAACTCATTTTTAAAATGTTTTGTCTTTTGGTCAGTTTGCGCTCTTAACATATCGACTTTCATGTGGAAACAACAAACTTGTCCAATCTGCTCCTACAGATGTTTCATTCTTCCAATTAATATGGGACATTGTAGATTCTACATCAAACTGTACAATCTTGGACTCAACAAGATTTTGACTAATCATACAGAAGGATTTTTTGATATCTAATTCTAAATCTGATTTATTGAAGTTTTAAGAAAAGAAAAAAAATAATCAAAATGTGAATGTTCAGGACAATTTTCAGTCCAAGAAATCTAAAATCCCCTCTGAACATTTTTTACTAATGTGTGTTCAAAATGAACCAAGAAATTTACACCTGCTTCTGTCCATTTTTTTCAGTTTTATATGTCCAAAATGTGTGTACTTTTGGCCGTTTTTACACATTAAATGCCCTATTTCTACATGAAAACATAACATGATGAAAAACTTACATTTATGTGAGTAAACTACAGGATAATTTTTTGATTTATATCTTTAAATGTAAGATGTTTTCCTATTGACCTTCAGCGTATCGCCTTAAGAATGCCAATTATAATTTTGTTGGAGATTTTGTGCTTCTTCTTTGAGATGTGCATATATGTGCCCATTCTTCATCAGTTATAGCAGTCCTTCCCAACCTTGGGGTCGAAACCCAAATTTGAGTCATAAAAAATTCTCAAGGGGTCCCCAAGATTTTTTAGAGAAGAGGTCCAAACTGTTGTGTGATTTTTAATGACATGTCGATTGCTTCTTTAAAGTATTTTTAATTCTTACTGTTCTGCAACATATTTTTTAACCACAAAATAATAAAATTTTTGCAATTAAAAAGAAAGAAAAGGACTTGGGGGTCATCAACATGTCCATGGGGAAAAATAGGGGTCGCTGAGAGAAAAAGGTTGGGAACCATTGAGTTCTAGTATAACCCTTTAAAAAATGAGATCATTCATTTGACCATTTTCCATCTTTTTTCGTTTTGTTTTGTTACTTTGATACAATTCCCCGGGAGATATACAGTAGTCTATTATTACATTTTTAAGCACTACTATCATCAAGGCCATATTCCGAGTCCTTACCTCCAAGACGAGATGGACCACAGCACGTAACCACGACAACAAAAACCCCATTAAGGCAGTAACCCTCTGAAAAAGGTATCCACAAAGACTAAAAAGGCGGAGAGCAGAGATGGGATGTTTCCAGTGTTATTCCGGGGCCGCTGTTTTGTGGAGTGGCCTCTTCATAGATGCAATTAGTCTTCATTTACTCAGGGGTCCGGTGGAGAAGAAATGACCCCTATTACCACGGTAACCAGCGGCAACGAGACCCCAAAGGAAACAGGCAAGATTCAAAGTCCATTGTTACGTGATTTTTTTTTTTTTTCTCTACCGCAATTAGTCGAGATGGACCCAGAACTCCAAATTGTACGTTTTATGAAGTTGGGAAAAAAAAATGCTAAAAGATTTTGAGATCGTAATTGGACCTTTTGAAAGCTTGGGGTAATTTTAATTTAATAGTCGCATTTATGGTTGGGAAAAGCACCTGCGGACAAGACCATTTAGCGGGGAGAAAATGGAGGTAGACTGTTGCTTTGGAAAGTTGGCGCTTTTGTATGTCGCCGGTTCATAATTGGTGGCGTAATTTGCGACACGCAGAGAATTGTGTAGCGCTCGCGGGTCGGCGTGGCGGTAAAAGCGTTCTTGATTCGGCAATTTGGATGTCAAATTTGAATGCTGACATCAACGACGGTAAGTAAAATGAACTACGTTGAAGTTAAACACGTTCATTCTTTAAATGCGTGCTGTGCTTTTCCGTTGCAAAACAAAACTAAGAATGGCCGGTTGTTGTGCTGCGGCGGCGGAGAAAAATTAATTGCAGATGCAGGTGTGTAACTTTTTTTTGTGGCCGTGTTTTTGCGTTCTTCAGCTCGGTTACGTTTTATTCCAATTTGAAGAACACAAGGCAAGGCAAATTTATTCATGAAGCACAATTCATGCACAAGCAACGCAAAGTACTTTACAAAGACAATACAATAGATTAAATAAGTTACAACAATTCATCACACGAGACAATAATAGATAAACGTACAATCGATAGTTAGACTGTTTAAAATGACCAATTCATGTAAATGCAGAGGTAAACAGTAACAATAACAGATTTAAAAGCACTCAGCGTTGGGGCAGATCTTATTTGAGGCAGAGCGTACCAGAGACGAGGAGCAGAGAAACTAAACGCCGCCTCGCTTTGCTTGGTCCTAACTCTTGGGACACACAACAAACCTGTCCAGGTGGACTTAAGAACCCTTTCTGTGTCAATTGATATGAGCATTTCTTGCATATATTTTGGGGCATGACCATTTAACGGCTGTATACCATGAGTAGTATTTTACAGTCAATCCTGGAGCTCACTGGAAGATTGCAAAACTGGTGTGATGTGATCCATTTTCCTTGTGTTTGTGAGTGTTCTAGCCAATGCATTTTGGATGAACTGCAACTGTGGATTTGGATTTGGATTTTTTTGTTGAGACCAGTAAAAATACCATTACAGCTACAACACACATTACTGAACACAAAAGCATGAACAAGTTTTTCTGTTTCTTGTTTAGTTAGTGAATAAACAATTATCTCTACCAGTATCTCCCACAACTGTCTCTCACAGCAGATACTTCGTTAGAAAATTAGAAAAAAATATATATGAAAAGGAAAAGTTTAATTCTATATTTTGTATTGTGTACTGTAATGGTTTGCTCATTGGCCTCCCAAACGAGCTGTAAAATGCTGCTGCTCGAGTCCTGATTAGAACCAGGAAGTACGATCACATTAGTCTGTGCTCAGGTCACTGCACTGCCCCCTGTGGGTCAGAATAGACTTTAAAGCAGCTCTGCTTGTGTTCAAGTCTCTCCAAAGCACCAAAGTACATCTGACATATTAGTGCCAGATGAACCATCTCGCACTCTGAGGACCTCAGGGACCGGCCTCCTGCTGGTGCCAGAGTCAGGACTAAACACGGACCGGCCTCCTGCTGGTGCCAGAGTCAGGACTAAACATGGACCGGCCTCCTGCTGGTGCCAGAGTCAGGACTAAACATGGACCGGCCTACTGCTGGCGCCAGAGTCAGGACTAAACATGGACCGGCCTCCCGCTGGTGCCAGAGTCAGGACTAAACACGGACCGGCCTCCCGCTGGTGCCAGAGTCAGGACTAAACACGGACCGGCCTCCTGCTGGTGCCAGAGTCAGGACTAAACACGGACCGGCCTCCTGCTGGTGCCAGAGTCAGGACTAAACACGGACCGGCCTCCTGCGGGTGCCAGAGTCAGGACTAAACATGGACCGGCCTCCTGCTGGTGCCAGAGTCAGGACTAAACATGGACTGCCCTCCTGCTGTGTCCAGAGTCAGGACTAAACATGGACCGGCCTCCTGCTGGTGCCAGAGTCAGGACTAAACATGGATCGACCTCCTGCTGGTGCCAGAGTCCGGACTAAACACGGACCGGCCTCCTGCGGGTGCCAGAGTCAGGACTTGCCTTGTGTATGAAGTGTGTTCTACAAATAAACTTGCCTTGCCTACTTTATAACATTAATAGCAATAACATTATGGAGACAGACGGCGGATCCTCCTCTAAGAAAGTTACATCTCAATTAAACTATTTTGGTAAATGGATTTTCCCTGACTCCAGTTGTATTGACACGTACATCTTATCTAACAACTATTAAAAGGATGAATTTTCTGCCAATAATTGAGCTGAATTGGTCAAAATATTTACAAATGGCTTGGGAATAAATTGGGTCATGAAACACTGCTGGGCAAAATGATTTGTGACAGCTTTTCTATGTAAAAAATAATTGAACTCTTTCTAGTGTTAATAGATGCTGTATTCGTGAAAAATAACACCCGTGGAACAGACCCTCCAGAAAATGGAGCCGGCCCTCTGCTTTGAACTGTTGACCTTTGAGTAACACCGTACCTGTCATTGACTTTAAACGAAATCTGAAACACTGTTAGAATATTGAAAATGTTGTTTTGTACTAGCAACGTTGAGTAACCTTGATTGTTTCGTTTTACACATGAACGGATGGTATTTCTCAACTCTTTTTTCTTGTTAATAACATTTTTCTCCTCAGAATAGTTGTCCGAGAGTATACTTTTATTCCATAATATTTTAAAGCTTCTTATTTCAGACCAGTGTTTGTTTATTTGACCTGACAGTTTCAACTGCTCACTCGCAATCTTCATCAGAGTGTCACTCGATGTTGTTGTGACGTGTCTTGTCAGCTGATCTGTACAGGTTTTGGACAGCAGCGCCAGTGACTGCAGTCCCATAACATGCAAAATGGACTTTTCAGAGGTTTTAACCTTCCTACAGTGCTATTTGGGCCTCGTATGTTATGCCCAAAGTGGTTTTTTGATTGATTCCCTCATGTTTTCACTAGAGAACTGTCTTTTCCGTCCCCCTCAGCTGAGCAGCAG